>OZ012713.1:13365216-13572716 GCA_963942605.1 Poecilus cupreus
CAGTAAAATCTATGAGATATACTGTTTCAAGATGTTAAGGTTACCAATTTCACTAATTTTTGTAATTTGATGAGTTTATTTCAATGCAACAAGATCTTAAACCATAATGGCCGCATTCTTGATGTAGTTCTGTCAAGTTCAGAATGTAATATTTATAAATGTGTTGATCCACTATTGCCAGAGGATAACCATCATCCCTCTCTAGTTGTTGAATTATGTGTAATCGTTAAAGATAAATTTAAACCATGCACCAAACATGAATTATGTTATCAATTTAAACGTGGTAATTTCGAACTTATTTACAATTCTTAAAATGAAATTAATTGGACCTGGGTTGAAAGATAAACCGAAGTTGATGTTGCAGTTGATAAATTTTATTAATTATTGTACGATGTATTTGATAAATGTATACCAAAAGTACAAAAACGCAGAATTAAATATCCTACATGGTTTAATAAAGAACTTATTGATCTATTAAAAGATAAAGACAAATTCAGAAAATTGTACCAAAAAACTAATTTAGATAAGTATTCATTTAAATTCAAGGAATTGCGAAGTAAATGTAAGTTGCTTTCACAGACACTATATAAAAATTATTTAAATAATATTGAAAATAGTATTGCAACTAATAATTCTGTAACTGATTTCTGGTCATTTGTAAACAGTAAAAAAAGTGTTCAAGGGATACCGTCAAAAATGTATGATAATGATCAGTCTTACAATTCAAGTTCTCAAATTCCTGAAGCCTTTTCTCATTTTTTCAAAAGTGTGTATAATCCTGATTCAATTCAGAACGATAATGATATTTATATTTCACATGCTACCATTAATGTACTGCAAGTTTCACAGCAGGAAGTAGTAGAGGCAATCAAAAACCAAAAAAATTCAAAATCTACTGGGCCCGATAATGTTCCAATATATATTATGAAAGCCTGTACCGATATGTTTTCTAATGCTCTATGTAAATTATTTCCTTTGTGCATCAAACTACAAACTTTTCCTACTAGATGGAAAGAAGCAAAAATCTGTCCTATTTTCAAATCAGGAGATAGAAGTTTTATACAGAATTATAGACCTGTATCCTGTTTAAGGGTTTTTTCTAAAATTTTTGAATTTATTTTATTTAAAAACATGAAAAATCAAACTAAACACATAATTAATTCGAATCAACATGGATTTGTAACTGGCCGATCCACAGTTACTAACTTAGTATCATTCACGCAATTTATTTCTGACGCTTTGGAGGATAGAAAGCAAGTAGACTGCATCTATACCGACTTTTCCAAAGCGTTTGACAAAGTGTCACATGGTATTTTATTGTCAAAATTGTTACAGTTGGGGTTTGCAGAAAATCTCATAAATTTACTTAAATCATATCTTGTCAATAGAGTTCAATATGTAAATGTCGATGGATTTGTATCAAATAAGGTTATTGTGACGTCAGGCGTTCCGCAGGGTTCGATTTTAGGGCCTCTGCTTTTTATTTTGTTTATTAATGATATTTCTGAAGCAGTACATCATTCTAATTGCCTTATGTTTGCTGATGATTTCAAACTATTTCGAACAATTTCTTCATATAATGACTGTCTACTTCTTCAAGAGGATTTGTTAAGAGTATACCAGTGGACGGTAGAAAATAAACTTTTATTTAACTTGTCTAAATGTGAAACAATGTGTTTCTCAAATAAACATTCTCTGATAAATTTTCAATATAAAATTAATAATTATATTCTTCTGAGTGTACATTCTAAAAAAGATTTAGGAGTACTTTTTGATCCTAAACTTAATTTTCAACCTCATATAAATCAAATGGTAAATCACGCTTATAAAAATTTAGAATTTATTTTACGTGTAACTTTTGATTTCAAAAATAAAGAATGTTTATTCCGACTATATCAGTCTTTAGTTAGAAGTAAACTTGAATATTGCAGTTTAGTTTGGAATCCATTTTATAATATTCACAGTAATAGAATTGAAAAAGTACAAGTAAGATTTTGTAGAAATTACTTTTATCGTTTAAATTTTGCATGGTCTTGTGATAGTTACAGTGATCTATTGAAAATGTTCAACATTGAATCGTTAGAAGCGAGATGTATCAAACAACAAATTTTATTTCATTATAAAATGATCAATAATATTATCGATGATCCCATTTTGTTATCTGAACTAGATTTTTTTGTGCGTCCCTGTAACACAAGAAATACAACTACTTTTTCAATTAGGTTGTGCAGAACTAATTTCAATACAAATTCTCCGTTGAACATGATGTGTAAATCGTATAACAATATTTCTTCTAACTTAGATTTTGATACAACACTAAATACATTTAAAAGTAAATTAAATAAATTAATTAAACTATTTTTTTTTGTATACCTCTTAATTCTGTGTTCTTGGGTTTTGATTATTCCGGCTTCATTGCCATTAGTTTCTTTTTGTTTTACTTGTGTTTTATATATTACATATATACTAGTAGGCTACACATTTTTTCTACTTATCAATTTTTGTACCTACTGTATTCTGTAATTGGGTTATTTACCTGTAGAATATAGAAATAAATAAATAAATAAATAAACATGAATATGACCGTCTAAATACTTAAAAACTGGGTTTTGTATGTTTTTTTAAGCTTAATCCAACAATTTAATCTTGATTTCAAAAACATAAGCCATTACACACGACATAAACATGACTATGACAGTTTAAAGTCTTGAAAACAGGGTTTTGTATGTTTTTGTAAGCTTAAAACAGCAATATTATCTTTATTTCACGAACCTAAGCCATTACACACGACATAAACATGAATATGACAGTTTAAATACTTGAAAACAGCGTTCTGTATGTTTTTGCAACCTTAAAACAGCAATTTTATCTTGATTTCACAAACAAAAGCCATTAAACACGAGTTAAACATGAATATGACCGTCTAAATACTTAAAAACTAGGTTTTGTATGTTTTTTCAAGCTTAATACAGCAATTTTATCTTGATTTCAAAAACATAAGCCATGACACACGACATAAACATGAATATGACAGACTAAATACTTGAAAACAGGGTTTTGTATGTTTGTTCAAGCTTAATACAGCAATTTTATCTTGATTACAGAAACATAAGCCATTACACGCGTTATAAACATGAATATGACAGTTTAAATACTTGAAAACAGCGTTTTGTATGTTTTTTCTAACTTAATACAGCAATTTTATCTTGATTTTACAATTATAAGCTCTTACCCACGACATAAACATGAAAATTACAGTTCAAATACTTGAAAACAGCGTGTTGTATGTTTTTTCAAGCTTAATAAAGCAATTTTATCTTGATTTCACAAATATAAGCCATCACACACGACATAAACATAAAAATGACAGTTTAAATACTTAAAAACAGCGTTATGTATGTTTTTGTAAGTATAAAACAGCAATTTTATCTTAATTTCACAAACATAAGCCACTTCACACGACATAAACATGAATATGACAGTTTAAATACTTGAAAACAGCGTTTTGTATGTTTTTTCTAACTTAATACAGCAATTTTATCTTGATTTCACAAACAGAAGCCATTCCACACTACATAAACCTGAATTTAACAGATTAAATACTTGAAAACAGCGTTTTGTATGTTTTTTCAAGTTTAATACAGCAATTTTATCTTGATTACAGAAACATAAGCCATTACACGCGTTATAAATATGAATATGACAGTTTAAATACTTGAAAACAGCGTTTTGTATGTTTTTTCTAACTTAATACAGCAATTTTATCTTGATTTTACAAACATAAGCTCTTACCCACGACATAAACATGAAAATTACAGTTCAAATACTTGAAAACAGCGTTTTGTATGTTTTTTCAAGCTTAATAAAGCAATTTTATCTTGATTTCACAAATATAAGCCATCACACACGACATAAACATAAAAATGACAGTTTAAATACTTAAAAACAGCGTTATGTATGTTTTTGTAAGTATAAAACAGCAATTTTATCTTAATTTCACAAACATAAGCCACTTCACACGACATAACATGAATATGACAGTTTAAAAACTTGAAAACAGCGTTTTGTATGTTTTTTCAAGCTTAATATAGAAAGAAGAAGAAGATTATTTGGAACACTTTAAATCTACCACAAGAAGAGATGGCCAGTTCATCGTAAACATGCCACTTCGAGAAAAAGAAGATGTATTAGGTAATACTCTAAGGACAGCAGTAACCAGACTCTTATCGGTAGAAAGAAAATTTAATAACAACCCCGTTTTGAAAGAAAATTATCAAGAATTCATGAAGGAGTACGAAACACTGGGACACATGACTCCTATTTCGTACAATGAGAATCTTTCTTCATACTATCTACCGCACCATCCAGTTATTAAAATGGATAGCTTAACTACCAAAATAAGAGTTGTGTTCGACGGATCAGCACAACCGAGCGATGGGTGGTCACTCAATCAACTCCAAATGGTATGGTATGTTTTTGCAAGCTTAAAACAGCAATTTTATCTTGATTTCACAAACATAAGCCATTACACACGACATAACATGAATATGACAGTTTAAAAACTTGAAAACAGCGTTTTGTATGTTTTTGTAAGCTTAAAACAGCAATTTTATCTTGATTTCACAAACATAAGCCATTACGCACAACATAAACTTGAATATGACAGATTATATACGTGAAAACAGCGTTGTGTATGTGTTTTAATACAGCAGTTTAATCTTGATTTTACAAATATAAGCCATTACACACGACATAAACATGAATATGACAGTTTAAAAACTTGAAAACAGCGATTTGTATGCTTTTGCAAGCTTTAAACAGAAATTTTATCTTGATTTTACAAACATAAGCCATTACACACGTCATAAACATGAATATGACAGTTTAAATACTTGAATACAGCGTTTTGTATGTTTTTTCAAGATTAATACAGAAATTTAATCTTGATTTCAAAAAAATATGCCATTACACACGACATAAAAATGAATATGACAGTTTAAATACCTAACTACAGCGTTTTGTACGTTTTTTCAAGCTTAATACATCAATTTTATCTTGATTTCACAAACATTAGCCATTACACATGACGTAAACATAAATAAGACAGTTTAAATACTTGAAAACAGCGTTTTGTATGTTTTTGTAAGCATAAAACAGCAATTTAATCTTGATTTCACAAACATAAGAAATTAAGTACGACATAAACATGAATATGACAGTTTAAATACTTGAAAACAGCGTTTCGAATGTTTTTTCAAGCTTAATACAGCAATTTTATTTTAATTTCACAAACATAAGCCATTACACACGCCATAAACATGAATATGACAGTTAAAATACTTGAATACAGCATTTTGTATGTTTTTTCAAGCTTAGTACAGCAATTTTATCTTGATTTCACAAACATAAGCCATTATACACGACAGAAACATGAATGTCAGTTTAAATACATGAAAACAGCGTTTTGTATGTTTTTTCAAGCTTAATACAGCAATTTTATCTTGATTTCACAAACATAAGCCATTACACACGACATAAACATAAATATGAAAAGATTAAATACTTGAAAACAGCGTTTTGTATGTTTTTGTAAGCTTAATACGGCAATTTTATCTTGGTTTCACATACATATGCCATTACGCACGATACAAACATGAGTATGATAGTTCTAATACTTTAATACAGCGTTTTGTATGTTTTTCCAAGCTTAATACAGAAATTTTATCTTAATTTTACAAACATAAGCCATTACACACGACATAAACATAAATATGAAAAGTTTAAATACTTGAAAACAGCGTTATGTATGTTTTTGAAGGCTTAAAACAGCAATTTTATCTTGATTTCACAAACATTAGTGTTTATACACGACAAAAACATAAATATGATAGTTAAAATACTTGAAAACAGCGTTTTGGTTGTTTTTTTTAGCTTAATACAGCAATTTTATTTTGATTTCACAAACATAAGCCATTACACACAACATACACATGAATATGACTGTTTAAGTACTTAAAGCAGCGTTTTGTATGTTTTTATATTAAAACAGTAATTTTATCTTGATTTCGCAAATATAAGCCATTACACACGACATAAACATGAATATGACTGTTTAAATACTTAAAAACAGCGTTTTGAATGTTTTTTCAAGCTTAATACAGCAATTTTATCTTGATTTCACATACATAAGCCATTACACACGACATAAACATGAATATGACAGTTCATATAATTCAAAACTGCGTTTTGTATATTTTTGTAAGCTTAAAACAGCAATTTTATCTCGATTACACAAACATAAGCCATTACACATGACAGAAACATGAATATGGCAGTTTAAATATTTGAAAACAGAGTTTTGTTGTTTTTGCATGCCCTAGATTTATTTATGTTTTTGCAAGCTAAATCAGCAATTTTATCTTGATTTCAAAAACATTAGCCATTATACACGACAGAAATATGAATATGACAGTTTGAATAGTTAAAAACAGCGTTTTATATGTTTTATCAAGCTTATTCATCAATTTTATCTTGATTTCACAAAAATCCGGTATTACACACGACGTAAACATGAATATAACAGTTTGAGTAGTTGAAAACCTTTTAACTTGATTTCAAATAAATTCGCTATCACACACAACAGAAACTTGAATATGACAGTTTGAATAGTTGTAAGCAGATTTTAGTATATTTTTGCAAGCTTAATTAGCAATTTTAACTTGATTTCACAAAAACCCGAAACTACAAACGACAGAAACATGAATATGACATTTTGAATAGTTTCAAACAGCGTTTTCAATGTTTTATCAAGCTTAATTAGCAATTTTAAATTGATTTGACAATAATCCGCTATTATACACGAAAGAAACATGAATATGACAGTTTGAATAGTTGAAAACAGCGTTTTATATGTTTTAACTAGCTTATTCATCAATTTTAACTTGATTTCACAAAAATCCGCTATTACTCACGACAGAAACATGAATATGACAGTTTGAATAGTTGAAAACAGCGTTTTATATGTTTTAACAAGCTTATTCATCGATTTTAACTTGATTTCACAAAAATCCGCTATTACTCACGACAGAAACATGAATATGACAGTTTGAATAGTTGAAAACAGATTTATTTAAGTTTTTGCAAGCTAATTCAGCAATTTTAACTGGATTTCTCAAAAATTCGCTATTACACACGTCAGAAACATGAACATGACAGTTTGAATAGTTGAAAACACATTTATTTATGTTTTTGCAAGCTAAATCAGCAATTTTAACTTGATTTTACAAAAACCCGCTATAACACATCTTAGAAACATGAACATGACTGTTTGAATAGTTGAAAACATTTTAACTTGATTTCATAAAAATTCACTATTACTCACGCCAGAAACATGAATTTGACAATATGATTAGTTGAAAACAGCGTTTTCTATGTTTTTGTAAGATTAATTCATCAATTTTAACTTTATTTCACTAAAATCCGCTATTACGCACTACAGAAACATGAATATGACAATTTGATAAGTTGAATACAGCGTTCTCTATGTTTTTGCAAGCTTAAATCAGCAACTTTAACTTTATTTCACAAAAATCCGCTATTACACTCGACTGAAACATGACTATGACAGTTTAAATAGTTGAAAACAGCGTTTTTATGTTTTTGTAAGCCTAATCAGCAATTTTAAAATTACTACACAAAAATCCTCTGCTACACACGACAGAAACATGAATAAGATTATGAATATTCGAAAATAGCGTTTTCTGATTTGCATAAGTCAGCAATTTTAACTTGTTTTCAAAAAATTCCGCTATTACACACGACAGAAACACAATTGAATAGTTTAAAATAGGGTTTTATATGGTTTTTAAAGCTTAAATCAGCAATTTTATATTGATTTCACAAAAATTCGCTAATACGCACAACAGAATCCTTCATATGACAGTTTAGATAGTTGAAAACAGCGATTTCTATGCTTTTGCAAGCTTAAATCAGCAATATTAACTTGATTTCGCAAAATTCCGCTATTACTCATGACGGAAACATGAATATGAAAGGTTTATTGGTTAAAAACAGCGTTTTTATGTTTTTGCAAGCTAAATCAGCAATTTTAATTTGATTTCACAAAAATCCTGTAAACATTGTGACGAAGTTACTTTTGTAGTTTTTTAAAATTACCGAGATCCGGCTGTAAATTGACTGATTATTCTATCTACCTCCTGTGAGAACTTGTAACTATAAAACATATTTTGTACACGTACTGCTCTAGATAAAAATTTTTGCCCCAATTCTTTTCATCTTAAATTTATATTTGTCGTACTCCGTCTTTCGAGGGATCGCGAATGTAATTATTGTCGGCCGCGTTAATACATTCGCAACCCCTTTTCCATTTTAAACCACCACCAGCCGTTTCAACGCTGTGGTGTGTTCCGTTTTGTTTTTTTTTTTTTTCGTTTTCCGTCTTGCAAAATAGCGCGACTCGTTGAGGTGGCTTTTAGCATCCTCGACGAGCAACCCTAGTTTGTGAGACACCGTCACCATCCGTTCCGTCCGTTTCCTCATTGCAAGGTAGTGTGACTCATTGAGTTGGCTTTTAGCACCCTCGGCGAGTAAACTTAATTTGCAAATTACCGTTACCGTCCGTCACCATCCTTCCCCGTTCGTTTAAGCTTTTCAGGCTACTGTTGCGGCTTGCGAAGTAGTGCGACTCGTAGAGTTGGCTGTTAGCATCCTCGACGAGTTTACATATTTTGCAAGACACCGTTACTGTCCGTCACCGTCCGTCCCAACTCGTTAATGCCCTTCAGGCTACCGTTTCACCGCGTCATCTTGTGCAGTAGCGCGACATGCTGAGTTGGCAATAGCATCCTCAAAGGGTACACCTAATGCACGAGCGTGAGTTTCCAGGCGTACCGTGACGTCACCCGGGGTGACGTCATCTCCGCATTCAACCGCGTTACGCCTTACCTACGCGTCCTCCGTGGGTACGGCTTCCGCGAACACCATCAGGGTGGTTTCCCGCGTAATATACTCCAACCCCACCGCCGCGACGCCGGGCGTCGAAGTTGAGTTAGCCCCGGGGGTCGATACTAACGACTGTCAGGAGTCAACGACGACGGTCGAGCGTCGTTTTTGAGTTAGCGGACGTTTTACATTTCACTACTCGGGAATCGACTCTGACGGCCATTACCGGGTGTTTACACCGACCGACGTCGCGACGTTACGCGTCCTTTTGGTAGAATAAATCTGAATTTCTAAGAAATAAAGTTGCTTATTTAAACCATATAGTATCAGCTGAAGGTGTTAAACCCAATCCTTCTAAAATTCAAGCTGTTAAAGAATTCCCAATACTAAAAACTCCTAAAGAAATAATAGCATACCTTGGACTTCTTGGATATTACCGAAAATTTATACCTGAATTCGCAAAACTAACAACACCTTTAACGAAATGCCTTAAAAAGGAAATAAAATAGATATTAATAATACAGAATATAGAGAATCTTTTGAACATAGTAAAACTTTATTAATTAATGCACCCATACTGCAATACCCAGATTTTGAGAAACAATTTATCTCACTACTGACGCAAGTAATTTTGCATTAGGAGCTGTCCTCAGTCAAAATATAAATGGAAAGGATATGCCAATTGCATATGCTTCAAGAACACTTAATGAACACGAAATAAATTTTTCTACTACAGAAAAAGAACATTTAGGAATAGTTTGGTCCACTAAATATTTCAGACCATACCTTTATGGTAACAAATTTAAAATTCGAGCGGACCATAGGCTTATGTCACTTAAAGATGCAAATTCTAAACTTATGCGATGGAAAATTAAATTCGATGAATATAATTTCGAAAAAAAAAAGGTACTTTAAATAGTAACGCTGACGCATTATCACGTATCAGATCGAATTTCAAAATTATAAAAACAACTGATAATATTTTTGAAAAACCATGTAACATTGATCACTATATACCAAAAGACAAAAAATTAAGCAGAGGATATGCTGAACAAATACATAATAACTTTAAAAGTAAAGATTATTTAATTAATAAAAATAAAAATGTAGATGAAATTTATACACAACCTATTTATAATAAGAAAATTTTATTTCATTTAATTACAAAGTCAGAATACTTTAAGAAAAAACTAGAAATTAATATAACAAAAAGCTGTTTAGAAAAAGTAAAAAATAGTGTATACAGGATGAAATATTTGAAATACGTATGCCTCGATTTTGTAGTGGAAGAGATAAATTAAATTTTGAAATAATTGAAAAACTATTAATTGAAATTTTTTTATGAAACATAAAAATTGTTATTCTTGAGTTACCTAATGAAATATTTATTAATGACAATGAAAGCATGATTGATTAAATAGATGATGATGATTTAGAAACATGTCATTCCGCAGACGATAATGAGATAAATGGAATAGTTTATAAAGAAACATGTATAAATATTGGTAAGAATCAAATTTTAATAAATTCACATGATAAGTTATTTATTTATTTATTTATTTATAATCCACCCAACAGGACAAAAGTCCCAATTACAGGGGGATGGAAACAAAATGCATTACAAATTTATTGTGTAGACACAAATAAGATATTAAAAAATACGTAATAAAACAAATATATAGTAAGAAAACAACAATGAAAAAGAAAACACTTTTACAAAACATAATAATAATAATAATAATATTTATTTAAATGCCTGAAGGTTGGCCTTCAGGCATTTAAATATACAAAATAAGATACAATATAAATATTATTAACAACTATACCCATGCATCATTAACAAATCATAAATTTTATTAACAAAATACTAGATATATATTTTTTAACTAATCTATCTTAATAAATACTGTTTTTGCTTATATGCAAAATGTTTATAATTATATATCCTTTTTAAATTGCTCGGTAACTTATTATACACCTTTAGTCCTTTATCGTATAAACTATTTTTGGTACTTTCTTTATTTTTCTTGGATACTCGAAAATCTTGTTTATGTCTCGTATCATATTCATGAAATTCATCATTTCGCTTAAACATATTTACGTTTTTATGTATTTCTCTATGTAAAAAAACTAATACCCTAAATTCCAAAAATACTTTTATTTCTAACCAACTTAATTTTTCTAACATAATTGTAATTCTAGTATATTTATCACAATTTAAGATAATTCTCATGGAACTATTCTGTAACATTTGTAATCTTTTTATACACCTTTGATTAGTTGTGTACGTAATTGTAGCACAATACGTAAAATGCGGTAGTATCGTCGTATTGTATATTACTGTTTTAGCATATTGAGAAAGCCTGTACCTATAAGAAATTCTACTTATTACTCCTATTTTCTTCGCTAGTTTCTTAATAATATAATCAATATGTTCCTCAAATTTTAATTTCCTATCTACAATTACACCTAAATACCTATACGTATCTACCATTTGTATTGAGATCTTATCAATTTGTACCACATTTTCAATATCATCACATATTTTTATATATATATTATTGTTAGCTAACATCATATATTTACATTTTTCTATATTAAGTTTTAATAAATTTATTTTAAAGTATTTCTCTAGCTCGACTAAATCACAATTTAACTTTTGAATTACATTTTTATGGCACTTATCAGAGATATATAGTAACGTATCAACCGCAAATAGCTTAATTGCACATTCTTTAGTTACTTCAGAATTGTCATTTATGTACAAATTGAAGAGTAGTGGCCCCAAAACACTCCCTTGTGGCACACCGAAATCATTCGGTACACTGTCACTTACAACTTTACCCCACTTCACTTTTTGACTTCTCTGGATCAGATAACTTTCAAACCACTTGAACGCTACCCCTCCTATACCCATTCTTGATAATTTATTAAGTAATAATTGCCTATCAACAGTCTCAATAGCTCTTTTGAGGTCTAAAAACACAAGTCTTACTATATTGTTTTTGTCCAAATCATTCTTCCACTCATTCACTGAAGATTGCACTGCCGCCTCGCACGATAAATTTTTACGGAAACCAAATTGATTTTCACTTAGTATTTCGTTTTTATTAATGTAGCTTAGAAGACGATTGTAAACTAATATTTCCAATATTTTGTCACAAGTAGGAAGCATGTTAACAGGTCTAAATTCACCACATTTAACAGCTTTAGCAACTTTAGGTAGCGGCACAATTACTGATTCATTCAACGCACTAGGCACAATGCCATTCTCCAGTGATATATTGATCCAATTCAACATAGGGAAGCCGATAATGTCAAATAATTCTTTAATTATTTTTAAATTCAAATTATCAGGACTGGTTTTATTTTGCATAGTTGAAATACATTTCCTTAATTCATTTAGCGTTACTGGTTCGAATTTATTTATGAAATTATTTTCGCATTTTGTTGTAGTATTTTAACTTCCTTCCTGAATTTCTGGAATCGATTTATTTATTTCTTTTATACTTTTAACATAGTATTTATTAAATTCGCTAGCAATGGTTACTGCATCAGAGATTATATTATCGTCAAATACTATACCTTCTTCTTCGTTCTTATTATCACACTGCAGAAGATTTTTTAAAGTTTTCCACATTTTGTTAGGTTGAGATTTGCAATTGTCTATATTTTTTTCAAAAAATTACGTTTTTCTTCTCTGATTTTATATTTTAGTTGATTTCTTGCTACTTTGTATTTCTCCCAGTCTGCTTTGTTATTTGTAGTGCAATATGTAATGTGTTTTAAATCCCGGGTTTGAGATAATTTTTAATATCTTCGTTGTACCATAAGTATTTGTTTCTTTTATACTGCCTTACTTCTGTATATTGTATTACTGTATCATTTACATTTTTATAGAATTTTTGGAAAACATTATTTACGGAACTGCTTTCACGTAACCAATCAGCTCCAATTAAGTTAAGTGCCACATTTCTATAATCAATCACTTTTTTTGCACACAAATTATTTTCTTTATGACACCTAGTCTCTACCTTATTAGCATTTACGATAATGTTTATAATACTGTGGTCGGTAATTTTAGGTGTTTTCCATACTTCACATAGTAATTTATATATGTTTGTAATTACTAAATCTACTGTTGACTTTGAATCATCAGTAACTCATGTACATTCATCGATCACTTGTTTCATTCCATTTGAGCTTATAATTGTATTCAATTTTTTTGTACAAAAATATTCTTCATCTTTACAATTAATGTTAAAATCACCAGTAATAACGATATTCCCACAATAATTATTAAAAAGGTCTTCAAGACATTGCGATAAAAAATCAAGAAAAATATTATGACTAGCACTTGGTGAATGATAAATTATACCAATTAATGTTTAATGAGAATTCATTTCAATTTCTATTAAAATTACCCAGTAGTTCATTAATACAGAGACTGTTTTTAATATTTTGTACTTTATATCTTTTCGTATGTACATTATTACTCCTCCTGTGTATCTACTCGTTGAGTCTTCACGGATTATGTTGTAATTATCAATTGTTATTTCTGAATTTTCTATATCACTAGTTAAGTTAAGGTTCACTAGATTCTATTAGTTGTAAAATTTCTTGATAATGAGCATATACACTTTGAGCGTTCATATACAAAATGTTGGTTTTATTCTTCATATTATTCTGTAATTGCTATGTTGCATATTCTGTTTTCTTCTGGACCGCATTATATATTCTTTTATAACAAGGACAATCCAAATCTGTTACTTTATGCTCATTATTTAACGTTAAATTGTTCTTAGCGTTTGCTTTAATACAATTATTACATTTTTTCATTTCTGAATTACAGTTTAGTCCACTGTGATTCCCTGCACACACTGAACAAACTTGAACTTTACTGTCACAATTTTTTGCTACATGGTTAAAACCGGAACAATTATAACACCTCTTTATGTAAATATAATCATATACTCTACCTCTCGACCATCCTAATTTTATTACATTGTATTCTAATAACATTTTGTGTGTCAATTTGTCAACTTGTGAATATATATATCATAATTTTTTCTAACTGTAACCGTTTTTTTCATTACTTTCATATGAAATTCATCATGTTTTGTTACAGAATTTTGTTTACATATTTTATCAATTATCAATCCATCATCTATTGCATCACCTTCTAAATAGATATTGCTTATTTTCATTTGAGGATACTTTAATTTTGGTATTTCTACGCTATATTTTTCACCCATTTTTTGTGAAATGTCATTCTTTAAATTATCTCTATCACCTTCTTTATCACATCCAATAACTACTGCACCCTTAGAAACCTGTTTTAATTTAGAGATTCCAACTTGAATATTTTCCGGAGATACTTTTTTCTTGATTTCATTCTTCGTAATCTGTGATTTTTGTTCTTCTACTGGTTTCACTATCAGAACAGATTGTTGACTAATATTTTTATATTTTAATTTACCCGCATATGATAGTTCATGATCTTTATATACAATCGTTATTAATTCCTTTTTAAAATCTTCCAATGCCTCTGCAACAGCTGACTGGACGAACTCACGCAAATCATTTTTATTTACCAATATATAATCACAGACCGGACCCATCTGTTTTGACAAATTTAACCTTGGACAATCTTTACAATTATCGCAAAACCATTTTAAACTCTCACAGTCTTCCAATGTTTTATACTGCTTATTATTTAAACCACTACACAATATATGGTACCAACCACCACAACTTCCTTCGCACCCAATTACTTTTTCACCATCAAAATCACATAAACACGCACATTATGTGCCGAAACGCAGAACGTCACATTGATGATGTGTTTCTGTAATATATGTATTATTTTGTTTATCAAAACTTTTGTAATTGTGCAGTAAATATTTTTTGTCTGATTGTAAATTAGCCCTGTAACTGGTTTTCTGTTGGGCAATAAATATATATTATTATTATTATAAACATTTAGCACAAAATTTTTCTTTCTCTTTACTCGTCGCCATCTTGCAGATGAGATAACTAAATGAATTACAATATCAAAACAATGTTATTGCAATACAATATTAAATTACAAGTGAGATACAGCTGGCAAAAAATAGTAACTAACAAACGTATAAATTTAGAAAAACAGTCTGAAAATTTATCTATATCAATTTTAGCAGTTGCATCAATGAAAATAGTACATAATTAATGAATAGGAGATTTCATTTCATAATTTCTTCGAGCAAGAGTACACTTAAACATTACTTTATTTCGTGAAGATGTGCGTGGTACAAAAAATGGAATATGTGATAGTGTGTTTGAGTCATCAATAATGTTATTTAATAATTTATATAAATATTGACAAGATTGAATTTTTCTACGATTATGTAGGGATATCAAGCAAAAATTTGATAGAAAGTCGTCATAAGAATAATCATGTCCTGGATAAATTCCAGAAATTTTTAAACTACAGTACTTAACAAATTTGCGCTGAATTGTTTCAATCGTGTGACAATATTTGTTATAAATCGGATTCCATGTTTGAGTAGCGTATTCCAGTTTTGTACGCACAAGTGCAAAGTACAAGGGTTTTAGTGAAAAAATGGTTTTAAATGACTGAGTGTTGCGAATAATAAATCCAAGATTTTTATATGACATATTCACTATTTCATTTACATGCTGGTAAAAGTTACATTTTCATCAAATAAAACACCGAGATCTTTATATTGGTGAACTCGATCCAAGGTGTGGGTGTCTATGTAATATGTGAAATCTAACATAGATTTTTTTTACATAAAAAGTTATAATTTTGCATTTTGTAAGATTAAAATGTAATCTAGAGGATTTAGTCCAAATTAGAACATTATTTAAATCACAGATAGGATAATACGCATGGATGCAGTCATTCGGTACATTTATTATATTTTGTCAAAAAAAACCAACGTTTCGCTGCAACTTGCAGCTTCATCAGGGCACTGGAAAATTAAGTTAAATTACAAAAAACGTACATATTGTTTAGTAAAAGATTAACTTACAGACAAGGTTAATAGTGTAAATAATTTAAAATATCAATCATATAAAACGATGTTGTCAAATTATAAATAAAACAGCAGCACTTCAACATAAAAGTCATATTGTGAAAACTTTAGGCGAAAACTGTTGTCAAATCCCGCTCCCTGTACACAAGTAGCAGAACTATCTTCTGGCTTTGAATAGTTTACAAATGTGGCAATAGATGTTATTAATATTTTCGATATCTGTTCTGAAATTGACGTTATCTTTGTTATCCTGAATATGTAGCATTTCTAGAATAAGCCTCTTACTTAGAATTGTTGCGTTATCAAGGATTTCAGTACTATCAAAGTCGAAATGATGTCCTATTTGTAGACAATGTTGTGTAAGGGCGCATTTTCCTTTGTGCTCTTCTTTAGTGGAATACCTTTTATGTTCCTTTAGTCTAGTTTTTAAGTACCTCTTTGTCTGACCAGTATATGTTTTATTGCAATCTGCACATGGCATTTTGTAAACTATATTGGACTGTAGATCTATTTGTATTTCATCTTTTAATTTTGAAAATAAATTACCTACTTTTTTAATTGGTTTAAGTGAAATATTAGTGTTGGTAGTTTCTTCAAGGAATTTTTTTAAATTGCCCGCTAGACCGCCTATTTTAGGTATTGAAAAATATTGTTTGTCATTTCTTTTGTTGACATTTGGTACATTAACCTCACAATTATTCATAATTTTATTTATTATCCGTTTTGGGTAATCATTCTCGTCTAGAATCTGTTTTAACGTTTTTTTAACTTCAGGCAGGTATTCTTGTAAAGTGAGTTTGTAGGCTCTTCTTTGTAGGTTTTTTGCTACATTAATTTTTTGAGACATTGGATGCTCTGATTTGAAGTTGATGTATCTAGTCGAGGATGTCGGTTTGCGGTACCACTTATGCTTTATGCATCCGTCTTCTCCACGACATAGTGTTATATCCAGGTAAGGAATCATTTTATTTTTTTCCAATTCCATGGTGAATTGTAAATGTTGGTTATAGGAGTTGAAGATGTTCAGTATGGTGTTCACATGTTCTACTGGCGCAGCTAGGATCAAGTCATCTACGTATTTTTTTATGAATGGCGGCTGGATTGGTAGGAGTGGTAGAACTGCTGAAACTAGGTCATCAAGAACTAGACACGCCATGATGGGTGACAAGCTGCTTCTCATCGCAAACCCTTGTTTCTGTACGTAATATTTGTTATTAAATACGAAATAACCATGTGTGTAGCAAAATGTAATCGTGTCTAGAAATTCCTTTTCTGGAATAGTAGTCCGAAGTTGGAATATGTTCCATTTGTTCTTGATAGCTGTCAAGGTTAGATCCAGTGGAATGTTTGTGAATAGAGAGACGACATCCAGGGAGATCAACACAACATTGTCATCTAGTTTGATTTCACTAATAAATTCAGTGAAGGCAAATGAATCCTTAACATAATATTCATCATTTTGAAGTCCTTTTAACATTTGGGCAATAAATGACGCCATCCTTGTTGTTGGACCATTCATTGACGACACGATTGGCCGCAGGGGGTGCCCGTCTTTATGTAGCTTAATCAGTCCATATATTCTAGGTGCTACAGCTGTGTCCGATGTTATCTGTACCTGTGTTTTCTTATCAATGTAGTTTTGTTTGAATAGATTTTTTAGAATCATGTTGTTCTTATTCTGGATTTTAGTTGTTATATCAGAAGGGATTTCTTCATATGTATTAGTATGTAATGACTGCATCCATGCGTATTATCCTATCTGTGATCATTTTCCACTCGCTTAATTATTACATCTATTATTTAAATCATTTTGCAATTTCATACAATCTTCAAGGGAATTAATATTTTAAATCATCAGCATATAGTAACACTTCTGAATCTTTCACACAAGCAACAATATCATTATTAAATAAATAAAACAATAAAGGCCCTAAATTTGAACCTTGAGGCACACAGGAAGTAGCGTTGTTGGGATTCGAGAAAAAACTATTGCAGTGAACAAACATTTTACGATAATCTAAATATGATGAAATTAGTTGAAGAAGATCAGTAGAAAAGTTGAAATTGTGCTCAAGTTTGTGTAAGAGAACTTTGTGATCAATGGTATCATAAGCTTTGGTAAAATCAGAGTAGACTACATCTATTTGTACATTATCATGGAGTGCTTGAACAGTATATTCAGTGAAGTTCATTAAGTTTTAGATGTTGATCTTCCTTTAAGAAAGCCATGTTGCTGAGTCTTGATAAATTTTTTAGTGGCATTGTAAATATACTTATAAAGTATAGTTTTATAGATTTTAGAAATGTTAGAGAGGATTGCTATTGATCGGTAATTAGTGTTGTTTGAATTATTACCAGATTTAAAAATAGGAGTAATATGTGAAGTTTTGAGGCAAAGCGGAAAAGTGTTAGTAGAAAGAGAAAGATTGAAAAGAATATAAAGTGGTCTAGTAAATAAATGACTGCATCCTTTTAAAATATAAGCTGGGAAATAGTCCGGGCCAGGATTACGAGAAGGTTTTAGTTTGTTTATTGCTTCAATGATATCATTCTCGGATATATCTGAAATCGATGTTTGGCTACTGTCATTAGCGTATTTTACAGGTTCATTATTATCATGTGTGTGGACACTAGAGAACAAATCAGCAAAACCTTGGAAGGAAACCTTTTGAAGGATTACTCGATATATTATTCTCCAAGTCTAATAAATATTTATTATATTCAACTTTAATTTCTTTTTTATAAGAGTTCGTAAGTGCTTAAATTCAGAATGGTAATAATCCATTTTATGAGTGAAGTATAATTTGCGGTAGGTGTATTTCAGTTTAGTGTTATTGATGATATTTTTTGTGAGCCATGGAGGGTATTGTGACGATTTCTTATATTTTGTTTCAGTTTTGGGAACACATTTATCAAAGACGGTGTAAAGTATGGTGTATAGTTCATGAATACCAGAATTAATATCATTGAATTGCAATAAACTTTCCCAATTAATATTAGCTAATAAATAATAGAGTTGTTCAAAGTCAGCTCTACTAAAATTGTATGAAAGAACATTATTTATAGAAGAATTAGGAACATTAGAAGAAATTGTAAAGGGATAGAATAGAATAAGAGAAGGATGATGATTATTCCTCATGAACAAGAGGATCAAGATTACGAGAAACAGAACATGGCTTATTAGATATCACAACATCTAATATACGACCAATGGTATTAGTTACTGTGTTATACTGCGATGCTTCCATGAAGCTTAAAAAATTGTTTAACCTACAGATAATACCATTACTAAAGTCACCAGTGAGGGATTCATTAAGTTTGGCAAAATAAAGGCAAAAAAGTTTCCAAGAAGTCAAACAAATAATTTACTTGATCTAAGCAAGAGGGAGGAGGACTATATATAACAAACACATATATAAACCTATTAGATGACAAAAATACTTTAGCACATACAATATCAGACAGACACACAAGAAGAAGTTCAATGGGAATGAAAGTAGATTTAAATTTATTATTTATGGCACACAAAACACCACCTCCACTTAATTCATAAATAATTCAGAATCACTAACTGAATCATGAAGCCAAGTCTCAGTGAGTGCAACTATATCGTAGTCTGATGAACAGCAGTTATTATAAAATTGCTCTAATTTCGTGTTAAGTCCTCTGGTATTTTGGTAGTAAATATTCATTTTCCAAAATAAGTAAAATAGGAAATGCCAATATAAACGTACTTGGTATTAACAAAAAATAAAAGTAAGTGCAATATAAGTGTACGCAGTGTTTGTTTAATATTAAACCTTGACTTTGTCTAAGCAAAAACAATTAATTTTAAGTAAATGAGTAAGTATAAACGTGCGTTGATAAAAATTATGATTCGACAAAAACTAAGAAACAGCTGCTACTCAGTTTACAAGTGAATAAAAAATTAAATATAGAGATATTTACAAAATATAATATAAATTTTGTACAACTAATCAATATAGATCATAAATTGTTATAACTTCGTATTAGTATACCATGAAAGAAAGAAAAATTATACATCGAGTGCATCAAATCTCTTTATAACGTTTGGAAAAGATTATTAAGCCGAAAAAATTGTAAAGGAAGATTGTAATAAATCACTATGTATATATTGGATGACTTAGCTTTAAGTAAATTTATTTCAATTTATTTTGTCTTTGACGACGTTTCGGCTGTGGTTACAGCCATCTTCAGGTCTAATTTAAATTACAAAATATATTTAAATGTAGTCAGTACATGTTGAAATTGAAGTTACGTTAAGTTAAGTTTATAAAAAAGAATTATAACACTAAATAATTACATTGTGTACACTTCCAACTAAATTTTTATTACAAAATGTAATTATTTAGTGTTATAATTCTTTTTATAGACTTAACTTAACGTAACTTCAATATCAACATGTACTGACTACATTCAAATATATTTTGTAATTTAAATTAGACCTGAAGATGGCTGTAACCACAGCCGAAACGTCGTCAAAGACAAAATAAATTTACTTAAAGCCAAGTCATCCAATATATACATAGTGATTTATTACTATTTTTCTTTAAAACGTTATCAACTTTACAATAAATAACACCATCATTTGACCAAGCGTTCTTGAATCCATATTTTTTTGAGGCGATGGTCAATCGTTCTAGTCTATTGCGCGTTAAGTCCTCCTTTATTGATATTTTTGTACCCTACGGTTTTTTGCGATTATTTATAACTTGCGCGCGAGTTTAATAGGATACGAATTTAACAATTATCTGTCGAGGTTTCGCGGAAGGTGACACAGGTTTCTTAGGGCCAGTACGGTGACATCGATCAATAAGATGGGGGGCAATAAGGAAACAGATATAAACTTTTAAAATTATTTGATCAACAAAAACAACGATTAATAATAAAATTAAATAAACAAAATATAACAAATGAAATTCTGAATTTTATAAAAGATTATTTAGTATCTAAAGTTAATTATGATTGTTTGATAAAAAAATATTTAATTCCAATAATAAATAAAATTTTACAAGAAAACTTTTTAAAAGAAACATAAATTAATTCAATGTGAAAATGTATTAACAGATGTAGAAAGATTAGATGAAAGAATTGATATAATTACCAACTATCATTTTGGTAAAACTAACCATAGAGGAATTATAGAAACATAAATGAAATTAAAAAGGCAGTATTACTGACTAAAAATGTATTTTTATATTTAGAAATTTATTAAAAATTGTGAGTTATGTCAAGTAAATAAATATGAAAGGAAGCCATTTCAATTAAATGATAATTTAACTAAAACAGCAAATTTTTCTTTCGATATTGTTCATATAGATACACTAACATGTAATAGATTCATTTTCTAAATACGCACAAATCTATCGAAATAAAACATTAAGTGCTATGGAGTTAGTAGATGTTTTATTAGAATATCTTAGTCAATATTAAATTCCTTATGAAATTATTCATAATAGTGGCACTGAATCTAATAATATATTAGTGAAAGAACTTTTGAAATCATATAGAATTCAAATACATATGACTTCTGTAGACAATCCGAAAAGTAATGCTTTAATAGAAAGATTTCATTCTACTATAATTGAACATTTCTAATTATTAATCAAAGTCAAGAATTTTAAAACGTAAATTTAATTGACAAATTAAAATTCGTTATAATAGCCTATAATAAATCTATAAAAATTAATCTTAAATTCACACCAATTGAAATATTATACGGAGCAGATAAAGATAAAAATATAACCTCAACAAAAATTATTTAATAAATCATAAAGATAAATTGAAATTATTGAATAATGAAATAAAGCGAAATTTACAAATAGAAAAGAATAAATAATTTTTAAAGAAACAGCCTATAACTGATAAACCTAAAGTATTACCTAAAAATATTTTAATAAAAGAAGGAGAGAGAAGAATTTAAAAAAATAAAAACCATTATTTAATATTCATGAAATTGAGACGTATAACCCTAATTTAGTAATAATAAAAATCAATAATAATAAAAGACATAAAATAAAAAGACCGCGTTTTTATGTTGCAGATGCACCAGCGCAATTGGAAATGAAGAGTTAGAGGAAGTTTCATTTAACCCTGGTATTAATATACTAAATATCAGTACTGCTTTTGTATATTTAACCTCGAATTATTTTTATTTTAAATATAATCTTACTAGTATAGAAAATGAATACTTAAGTACGGAATCGAAAGAAAATAAATATAAAAGAGAATTGGAAACTTGTATTAATATATTAAATTTTAATTTTGATAGATTGACTGATAATATTTTTATTAAAAAACGTTGTAAAAGAGATCTTGTAAATGAACTTGGTAGTATTATAAAAGCCATCTTCGGAAATCCTGAAGCAGAAGACGGTCAAAAATATAATGAATTATTTGAAAAAAATAGTAATAATGAAGAAATCTTACAAAAACAAAATTTGGAAACTATTTTACGTGTCAATTTCGTCCTGCGTCATTGTTGTCATTTCGTAACCTTCGTGCTTTCGTATTCGTCATTCATTCGTGCCGTAGTCATTCCTTTATCTGTGCTATCACTGCAAACCAGTTAATATTTATAAAAATGTTATATATTTGCAACGTTACGTACCTGTTTACAGATTAGTTAACCTAATTAGTTCAATTTAACCTCTGAATCGTATCAACAACCTGTTGTTATTAACTTCCGCAATCCTCATCTTATTAATCCAATTTCGGTATCCCTGCAGTTAAAGATAGTCGTATTCGTGCCCCTATTTCATTACTTACCCCGTTCAGATTCCCCTTTCATTATGCATTCATTATTCATGTTTTTTTTTTTTGACGTTCGGCCATTCACCACTTGTTTGACAGATGTCATGCGACAATCTCAGTTGTCGAGCGCATGCGCGCGAGTCTGGATTCGAGCGTAAATTTATTTTCCCGTCGCGTTGGCTACCGGGAGAACCTATCAGCAATGTGGGACACTACCCTACCCTTTTCTTACATTTTTAGTTTCATACCGTAGTGATGACTCAGATTAAGTAGTTGAACCGTTTGAAGGCAGTTGCAATCTGCACTTGGGATTTGGCCCTCTTGTAAAAAGTAACGTAGAAGGTACTAGACATATTGTTCATTTGCTGAAGACAGTAAATTGGATTTGAAGTATCGTACACTGGGCTTTAAGCACCCTTTCGGGGATTTGAGACACATAAGTCGTTGTTTGTATTCTCACAGGAGTTTCCTGGATATTATAACCTTCTAAACTTTTAATACTTTAAGCCGCACTCCAACTAAGGTAAACATCAAAGTATAAATATGATATTAGTATTGTTTTATTCACTTTTATTGCGATTTTGAGTCATTACAAAATAAATTAAAGCGTAATACATCATAGTAGCCATCTTGAATTGGGTAGTCGACCATGTACTGATTGCGTTTTCTCTTTTAGGCTTTTTATTTTTCCCTTTTGTTTACCGTGATCCCTTTGGATCTTTCGTTGGTTTCGTTGTGTGTATTACCGTACCGCACAAATCATTCCGAGATCTCACACTCGTCGTCATTTTGCTGTTCTCGTCGTCTTCGGCTGTTTACGTGTTGTCCTGTTCCTGGTCACCGCGTTGGAGAGGATTTTATGGTTGACGAGCCGACAGACGCCATCCTGCCGTATACGCCTGGTTCCTGCCGCCCCTTCGCCACTGCACCAGATAAGCAACACGATCATTATTATTTTCTTTGCGTTCAAGCTCATTGAGAATTTTGTAAATAGTATTATTATTGATTTGGTTTTGTGTTCACCTTCTGTGAACCAACATTTATTTTATGTACACTGTGAACTATAACTGGGTAACGTGAGAGGTATAGGCTGGCTCCCGCGAGGCCACTGTCAGCGTCACATTGTGTTTGTTGTTATTGCGTCCACGAAAAGGGATCAAGAGCTCGTCTTGCGAGCCTATGAGCGTATTTACTAATTGTTTCGTACGCCTCGACGTAATTGATCGATCAACTGCGGTCCGTGTTGTTGCGCTTTCATAATTCGGCGCACCCCTCCCAACGACTCCTGCCCCTTTCGCGGCGTACCGCCCTTCAGGCTTAAGTACCATCGGCCTTCAGCCACCGCATAATTCGCGCGAGACTGCCGCCGTGCTCGCCGTGACGCCCTCAATTGTTTGTAACACTTTTTGGTACAATATAGAGTACGTACATATTTTAAGTTTGAACTATTGTTGTTGTTGCCTCCTCCCCCTTAACCGCATTCACGTTCCTGAGGGCTTGTCTCTCAGCCGTTTGGCTCTGTGTATGAGTGACTGGCGCCCTTATTTCAGCCAAGACGAACCACCCCGTCTCCACTGTTTAGCTGTTTAGCTGGCCGGAGCCCAAAGATTGTAAATGACACAGAATTATAGAAAATTTTGTAATTTTAAAATAGTAGATAAATTTTAATATTGTCATTATAACCAGTAAAGATGTTAAAAAACTAGATATACAATGCTTAAATACAAGATTATATTAAATATACACATATAATTGGAACGTATAAATTTAAAACTGATAAAAATTGTATGATAACTAATTACAATTTAAAAATTATGTAATAAATTCAAAAGAAATTATATTCGAAAATTTTAATTTTCAAACAAATAAGAATCAATTAAGTATTAAACTATTGAATTAATACAATTAGATTAACAAAATGTTCTGTTCAATGCAGTTCCTAAAATAGAAAATATAAAAACAAAATTTGATAGTATCCATATATAAATTCATCTATTATTATAATTATAATATGTATAATTGTATTAATAATGATAGGCAAGTTTAAATATAAAATTAAGACCTTTAAAATTGTAAATGAAGAAATAAAATTAGATATACCGAAACAAATGAATAAAGTCCCATTTTAAGTATGGAGGAGCTATATACATCTGCAAACATATGTATGTAAACATATGTCACTTTATTCCTCTGTTATTTAATTATGATTCACACAGATAAGGAAATTGTATAAAAGCCTGTGTGGAAAACAGGATAAGCAAGTATGTTGTTATCTGTTTAATGTAAAGCAATTTGTTAACAAAACGATTCTGTAGAATTAAAGTTGTTTATAATAAAATATAATTTGTTTTTAAAAAATAAAAGTTTTATTCGAATTAATATATATATATATATATATATATATATATATATATATATATATATATATATATATATATATATATATATATATATGTATATAAATATACAGGGTGTTCAATTTAAGTGTGCCACCATTGCTATCTCGAAAACTATAAGAGCTACGAGGTCGGTTAAATTAGTAAACAATTTCTATATTATAAGACAATTAAAATGAGAGAAACAAGAATTTTTTTAGACCAGTGGTTCTCAAAATGCGGGGTGCAACTTTCTTATTTTAAATGGCAACCTATATTTTTTATTTGCTTATTCGATTCAGTATTTTTTTCTGAGTTCAATGATATTCACATGTAATGACCAAATAATACAAAATATTTGAGAAAAATACAAAATTAGAAATGTATCATTTTTATTTAAATATGCCCATACAAAGTTTGCCATGGAAGAAAACAAATAAATCAAACAATTTTAATATTAGTTTTTTGAAGTGTACTTCTGTATTTCTGTATTGTAACAACAAAATGAATAATTATTCTCATAATTACAGTTTTTACAATTATTTCTGCATTTGATTTATTGGTTTTCTTCCATGGCAAACTTTGTACGGGCATATTTAAATAAAAATGATACATTTCTAATTTTCCATATTTCTCAAATATTTTGTATTACTTGGTCATTACATGTGAATATCATTGAATTCAGAAAAAAATACTGAATCGAATAAGCAAATAAAAAATATAGGTTGCCATTTAAAATAAGAAAGTTGCACCCCATATTTTGAGAACTACTGGTTAAAAAAAATATTTTTTAAGCTCATTAAAATAGTCTTGTAAAATAGAAATTGTTTGCTAATTTAACCAAACTTGTAACTCTTATAGTTCTCGAGATAGCAATGGTGGCACACTTAAATTGAACACCCTATATATATATATATATATATATATATATATATATATATATATATATATATATATATATTAATTTACTGGGTATATAACCTATACGCATAAATATGAGGAATGCTAGTTTATGATAGTTAATGAAATAAAATGAAAAAATTAGTAAAAATATTTTAATAACAGAGATAACGAATAAAGTTTAAAATTATTTTTCCTGATAGGGTAATAATAAACTAATAAAAAATAATTAACAAAGGTACTGTGCATTAGTACGAGTATCATAGGATTGTTTTCAATCGTATCTGTCATTATCTCGTAATATTAGTTATATCTGAGGTTTTATTATGGCGCATCAGTTCACCAACGAAGAATTTATGGATATCAGGTAAAATAATTTTAAACTTCGTAATTAAAAAAACTTGTACTTAATTTTTTTCTTCTCTTTCATTACCTATCATAAACTATTAATCCTCACATTTATGCGTATAGGTTAAGAAACACCCTATATTCATCATTTTACCGTCTGGAAAAGCTCCTAGAAAAATATTATCTATATTTATATATAATCTACTAGCTTCAAGTTTTACATTTGTTTTTCTTGAAATATTTTTATGGCTACAATTTCTTTACTTTTACCATATTCATTGTCTGGAGAAAAAATTTTTATTTATATAAAACATTTTAAACGATATTATGACATGGAGTTTAATTTCGCTTCTTTATAACTCTTCCGAAAAATGAAGCAATTTATTTGCCTTTTCCATTTCATACGTAGGAATATTAAACTGTTCTACAGTTAATTTAGCAATCTCTCTTTGTTCAGCTTCATTTATCTATTTAAGTAATACATTTAAAATGTTATGTTTTTACAGGACTAGTAGGCAAAATCTAATAATAGCTATAGGCGAATACTGAAAGCCTACGACTCCTATGAAAATATTTTTGGAACGTAATACTTATATCTACTATTTTCCTGCAAGGATCAACATTTACATTAAAAATAATAACACTTACAGCAAAAATTTTTAAAAACGTTTAAATATTATTAAAATATCTCATGGCCGGATTTAGAAATGTGGGGACCCGGTGCATTAGACGAAGTGGAGCCCCCTCCCCCCTATAAATAAGTGACAAAAACGGCCTGAAATTTTTTTGTGTATAAGTAAGCGAAAAATATTTTGTCCGCAAAATTCGTTTGCGCGTTGAATAAGTATTGTATAAGCTTTCTGAAACACCTAATACGGTCACTAATAGTATATTATGTTATAAGGAGGTGAAGTAGGTCTTATTGTGTTGAGCTCATATTCCGGCCGAGTCGTTAGCATTTAAGTCACCCATAATTACCTTTACGACGTGTTTGAAACAGGTTTGTACAAAATCTTCGAGTTTTTGGTAGAAGCCTTCCTTCTCTGTATCTGCTTTGTCATCAGTAGGTGCGTGTTCATTTACTACACTGTAGTTAAAAATTTACTTTTAACTCTTATTTTACATAGTCTTGGTGATTTTGCTTCAAAATTTATTACACTTTCTCGCAGTCTTTATTTACTATATATCCTGTACCTAATACATTATCTTTAGGGTGACAGCTATAGTATATTGTATGGCTTCTTTTTTGAAATATGTTTCACCCTATCCATGTCATTTCTTAAAAAGCTGTTATGTCGGCATTGTAATTATCTAGTTGTTGAAGTATATAATGCAGAGCTTCTAGTTTATATAAGGATCTTCCACGTATATAATTTGAATTCGTTCTCCTTTTTCTTTAGCTGTTGTCGTCGTCTTTGGGACAGTCCGGCTTTCCCATTCTTAACTTTCGTAACAATAGTTTTTTGACAGTGTCGGGTTGTTAACCCTACAACCAACCCCCAACCTGGAGGACCAGGCAATTTGCACTCAAGGTTTTCTACTTTAGTCTTTGATGATCCAACATCTCTCTGCAAGACAGCAGGTAATTTGTGCGCAAGGTTGTCTCCTTTAGGAAGATTGCTACCACCGTAGCTAACGAGTTCTTCTCATAAAATTATTGCATCTAAATCAATACCGAAATGTATCTTGTAATAACGGCTTCTTAATTTTAGATTTCTTCTATTGGCAACTAAAATGAACTCATAGTCCTCTGATGGCAAAATTATAAACTTGTCTAAAAAGTAATAACTTTTAGGGTATATATTAAACAATGTGATTTTCGGGTTGATTTTATGCTATTTTCTTGCATTTTGTGTTATTTTTTATAAATTATTTCTCCTTTTCAATACCTTTCATTTTTTCTTACTACCCTAGTTATTCATTTCAAAAACTTTTACTATGGATTTTAAATTCAAACCAAAAGTGAAAAACATGAACTGTTGTTTACGATTGTCATTCCCTCGCAGGAAAGAAAATGGTAATTAGGTTTCATGCTTTTCCCGAAAAAGGTAAATGTAAAGTCAACAAATAACTGATAAATATGGAGGATTTTTTTGCCATTCTTATTTAGCGTAAATATATATTCAAGTTCCTATTAATAATATTTAAATTAAAAAAGAAAACTAAAATCTGCAGCTTTCCCTATGCAAGAAGTTGTAAACCTTCAAGGCATTTTTTTTTTATCTTAGGCAACAACTTCATTTAATGATGAAATGTTAGTACGTAATATAACAGAAGATTTTGGGGCAGTAAAACATTGTGCAAGTGTGTTACAAGTAATTAGATTTAGTTTCAGTAAATAACACTTGAATATATAACAGAGACGATATAACTGTGTATTTTTTTATAAATAAAAGATAATTACTTCCATTTAAACAATATTACACTTCCAATAAGTATACATTTCAAATTATATGAAGTTTATTTATGTTTTTCCGTATGCCATTTACTGTAGAAGTTCTGTCACTTACGCATTAAGCCGACCATTTGCAAATAGTCAGTGCTGCCACCATCGGTCATTTTCATTGTTTTTATAAGTACAGTGACGAAGCCTAACTTCGTCACTGAATTTCGCGATCTCCCTGTGTAATTTTTTACATCACAGAGATCCAGCATGTAATTTGTACCGTAATTGTTCTATTCACCTCTTGAGAGGTATTAACCAAGATGATAGTTTTTGCCCTAATTTACTAGTTCATTCCAATTTCCAAATATCCTTGATCACCGTTAACCGTTTAAGGCAAATTTACATTTGGTGTGTTCAGTTTTTTGAGGGCTCGCGAATGGAGTTAGTCGCGGCCGTGTTAACTCATTCGCAACCCCTATTCCGTTTTCAACCACTCTATCTACATGTTCAGTAGCGACCACGGAAAACCAGTCTGTTTCGGAAAAATTAGCGAAAAGAGTATAAAAACCGGGCTAAAATCACGATCTGGACACTTGATTTCGACTCTTCAAAGTATGTGTTGAGTTCCGTTTATTTTTACCGCTTTCCTTCTTGCAAGGTAGAGCGACTCGTGAAGCTGGCTTTCAGCATCCTCGATGAGTAAACATAGTTTGCAAGAAATCGTCACCGTCCTTTCCCGCTCGATAAAGCCCTTCAGGCTACCGTTTTCACCGCGTCATTTTTGTCCAGTAGTGGGTCCTGCCTTAACATCCTTAAAAGGTAATTACAAGTGCACAAACGTGAGTTTCCTGGTCAAACCGACACTTTGGCTTAGCGATGCACCGCTGGAGTTGGCGTTCGCATCCTCCACGGTAGCAAACATATGCCACGTCTTGTGGCCTAGAGCGACCTCTGGAGTTGGCGTTAGCATCTCGAGAGGTAATACCTAGACCACGACACCGACCCTGGTATCCAACCGAAACCGCGAAATTCCCAGATATACTATGGCGTCACTCGGTGTGACGACATCGCCGTATTTAAACGCGTTACGCGGTACCAACGCGTCCTCCGTGAAAACGGTGACCGCGGACGACATTAAGGTGGTTCCCGACGTAATATACTCAAACCCTACCGTTACGAC
Organism: Poecilus cupreus; assembly: GCA_963942605.1. NCBI lineage: Eukaryota > Metazoa > Arthropoda > Insecta > Coleoptera > Carabidae > Poecilus > Poecilus cupreus. The sequence continues at coordinate 13,395,178 of OZ012713.1, forward strand.
GCCGGTCCTCGAAGTTAAATAAATCGTGCGATTTTTCTTTTTAATTGGCTTTAAAATTTTTTTCTCTCTCGCACAATTACTCAAATGCAAGAGAGATAGATGAATCGAAAAACAGAAAACAAGGTACTTTTTCTTTAAATTTCTTTAAAAAAAATTGGCCGTACATATGCATATTGCTGCTTTACCGCATTACCATCTAACCGCTTGTTTTGTAACTGGCGAATTAGCTAACAAATATCATTTTAAAATCACTTGAAAAGAAGAACTTCATCGTGTTTGCACCAATTGACGTCGCGACGACACATGTCCTTCTCGAAGACGACTCTTCGCGCTAAACTCGCCAGAGACGCTTCGCGAGCCTCAGATAACGTCTCCGGACCACCGACGACCGACCAATGCCAGGCGTCATTTTTTATAGAAACGTCTGATTCGAAGTTTGGGAGTCTGGGGAAAACGTTCCGACTATTTATCGGCATTTCCCGACCATTACCTACTGAAACCCAGACAACGTAATTGCGACTGTACCGGAACATAGTGTTCGCTACGACTGTAGGGATTCACCTCTGTACACAACACAACATTTCGTCAACTAAAACTTCAACATCACACATTAACTATCATCTTGTCATTTAAAATCCCTGACTATCCCGATCTCGCTATTCGGACCATTTGGCGCTCGAGCAATTTACGCCTATCCCCTTTGCGATCTACGAGAGTACACATAATACAATCAATATAAAATAATAACTTACATCCAAAATTAGCGACATAGTTTGCGGTTTTACTTTATTTTTATTAAATTTAATTGTGTAATGGCAACTTGTTTCAGCCTATCGTCAGCATGTCAATTATAAATTTCAATGTACAATCAAAGATAAAAAATTTATTAGATATTATTTATATTTTTTAAATTGACTTTTAAGATAGTAAATTGTCAAAAATGAAAATTTGTCAAAGATGTTTATTTTAAAAATTCCACGGTCACCACCTTCATTTTGGCCACAAAATGCAAGTTTTCTTGCACATCATGCGCAGCTCAATGTCTCTTCTTCTCTATTTTATACATACGAAGTATTTCGTACATACATTTGCTTTGCATAATATAATCATATTTAATTTTTATTTATTATTATAACATATATTTTTGACAAATTATTTTCGGTATAACATAAGTCTGACACATGTGAACAATTTTTATTATTTTATCTTAAATACAAAACACTAATCACATGCCTAAATTATTGAATTTTTTTCGTGAACTTTTAAAATTTATTTTTTTTGAGCACTGCATTATTAATAGTCCTCGTATAAGCAGAAATATAATCTTGTGCGTAAAGCGAGCAAAAGCACGATAAAGTAAATTATTTTAGTATCTAATTAATTCGAAATCTTGAGCAAGATTTCTATTTTAGATTTCAAATGGTTTGAACAGTTTTCTTTTGAATCTTTTATGTTAGTAAATAAGCGAATCTTACTTGTGTCTGAAAATATGAATTGAATGGGTTACAATTTTTTTTTAGATTAAAAAAAATTGTATATAATCGTTATTATAATTGAGATACGAATTGTAACAACAAATTGATATCAATATCAAACACAACCCCATTCCTCCGTTTGTTCAGAAAACTTTTTATAGAATCTGACATTTATGAAATATTTACTTAAGAAAAATGTACACTTGCAATTTACTCACTAAATATTAATATTGGATGTCAGGTATACGAGTAGGCACATGAAAACTATATCACTTTAAATACTGAAATCAATTTGAGTAGATATATTAAATACATATATAAAAATAAATATAAAAATTAAGTAAGCATCGTTCATAATCCCTAAAATTCTTGTATAGAAAATAATAATTTTCATAGAAGGGCGAGCTTACTTTATATATGGGGTTGTTTCAGTTGAGAGTTCCCACGCAGAAGGCAGCGGGTGTGACCCGGTTCCCGCCGCAGCCCAGCGAGGTGACGCAGCAGTGCTCCGCGAGTAGTGACTGAGTGTAGGAGTGGACAGCGAAATTTACCAACAAATTCTTGTCATTTGATTTCATGTATTTAGTGTAGTCGAATAGTTCTCTGAGATTTGCTACATACGTTTATTGTAACAATTATTTTAATGAACCTAAATAAAAAACGTTTACCAGGTTAAATTAATGAGAACTGATAAGTGACAGCAAGCTGCTTTTTATTTGCATTTACCTCTTTGGTGTCAAAAATAACGTCAAGTTCAAAATATGAGTGAACAAGAAGAACCTGTAAGTAATCTTATCGAATGTAACAAATTAAGATTTACAAAATTTATATTAAATTTTTCAATAAAATTTATCAAATTTATCATCATTTCCCGACTACGTTAATGCGGTGTTACGTGATAAAGCAAATTATCTATCACATAACGTTTTTCTTTATTTTGAAAGTGTAATTTTTTTATGTTCTTTATACGTACTTTTAGTTGTTTATATAAGCGTAAATACTGTTGAATGATGTTTCATTTACAAAATAATACTGTATTAATATTAAACTTATACAGGATTTAATATAAATAAGTACATATTTAACCATTGATAGAACTCGTCGAGAACAACAATATTTCTTAAAAACTTTTTTCTCAAACCCATTCTTTTTTTAGCATATTTCACCCCATAAATGGACAAATGGGGTAGCACGAACTCAGAAACACAGTCAACCAACAATCAATCTCCCCCAAACATTCCTATCCTGACACATCACTTTCGCCTCGTACACATTCATAGTGCGATTCATACATGCTCGTTTATTCGTCACACTCGGAATTATTCGTTTACGCAACAAACCTTAAATCATACCCAACCAGTTATTCTTTCGACGCCCACGTAATCGTTCACCTTCAATCTCACCCATACATATTATTTTCACCAACCTTTCATTCGACATTCGCTCATCATGTCCAAACCACCTCAACTGTCACTCCCACTTTCTTTACAATATTCTTCTCAATCTCACACTTACCATACACCAATGTATTCCGTATACGATCACGTCTCGTATACCCATACACTCCTCTCAAATATCTCATTTCTACAGCAGTCATACGTCGTTCATGCTTCTTCATCCACACCCAACATTTAGAACCATAAATAAATGTAGGCACTAATACACCATTATAAACACTCAATCGAGCCTCTCTGGATAAATTCACGTTTCGAGCAAATGTACCCAGAGCACCCAATACCTTGCACCCTGCAGACACTCGCCTATCAATCTCCCGGTCAATAAGTCCATCCCTCCAGAACATACTACCCAAATATACAAATTCATTCACTTGTTCTAGTCTCACACCATTTACTGAAACATTACAATCTTCTCAAACACAAACACTTTACATTTATTGACATTCAATAGCAGATTTAAACCTTTCCCTACTTTATTTATGCTCACTCTGGTCCTTCTCAATTGCTCATCAGTTTCACCCAACACAAAAACACCATACGCATAAGCTAACGCAGGCACTATACGTCCACCAATACGAACACCATCAGTTTCATTCAATTCCTTTCGGAACAACACATCCATATACAAATTAAACAACCAAGGAGACATACCATAACCCTGTCTCACACCAACATCTATACGAAGCCATTCATTCAATCTACCATCAACTCTCCCCGCAGCCTCACTTCCTTCATACAACGCTTGAATCGCTCCCAACAAATTACCATCCACATAGTTTTCTGCAAGTACATCCCACATAGTTTCTCGAAGAATACTGTCATAAGCTTTTTTTAAATCGAGAAATCCACAGAACATCTTTTTGTTTTTATCAAGTGACTTCTCAACAAATATTCGAAGAGAAAATAATTGATCTACACAACCTCTCTCGGGCAAAAAACCTCCTTGCATATCACTCAACTTCGTAATTGTTAAGGCTCGCACCTTATGAATTTAAATTTTTCCATACAACTTTTCTACCACACTCAATAAACTTAACGCTCGAAAATTTGTACATTCAATCGAACTGCCTTTGCCTTTATATAAAGGTCAAATAACAGCACGTTTCAAATAAAATCTGAACAAATGAACTAACCAATCAAATAATCTTTTACCACCATATTTCAACATTCCATTTGTTATACCATCCAAACCGGGATAGTAAACATTCTTTCAATGCATCAATGCAAAGCTGACATTACCTACCTATATTCCGTTAACGTTTCTAGCATTTCTTGCATTTTCTCCTCTATTATTCACTCCATTTACTCCACCATACAATTCCTTAAAATACTCACACCATTTATTCCAAACATCTGACTCATTCCACAATAACTCACCATTCGCACTCGTAATTGCTTTCACTGATCTTATACTCCCACCTCTTAATCTCTTTATAGTCTGCCAAAACATTCTCTTATTCATACTAAAATCGTTCGTTAATCTTTCACTCATCAATTCATTGAACGTGCCTTACTTTAAAAATATAGACAATAAAAATTGTCAACTGTTTCATAAAATACAGTCTCAGAATAATAACGAAGTTATAAATTCAAAGAGACCGGCCAAGCCAATCAATCGGTAACTACAGACGCGTTTCGCTCTTATTGGAGCTCATCAGTGTAGTGTAACCCGTCAACTGCTATGAAGCAGTGATACCGATTGACTGGCTCAGCGAGATCTAAGATCCCAACAGATTGGTATATGGATCTGAGAAGTAAATAAATACTCCCAGAGCCATCTACTGTTCTTAAACTTCTACAGAAGTAAAGGTTTTCAAAAATCGAAAACAGTATATGAAACATTTATATTAAAAATATAGACAATAAAAATTGTCATATATACATATTCACACAAATATACATTGACATACCCGTAACTACCCCGTAATTAATGTAAATAAAATGAAAACACTCCAAAAAATAATGCAAAATTATATAAGTTAACCTAAACTTGAAAAGAAATGAAAAATATTACTTAGCTTTTTAATATGTGATGTGCTGAAACCAAATATCAAGAAATCTCAGAAAACGAAGCTAAAAATACCAATCAAAAAGTCAAAAATTGGACCATATGACAGGAACGCACCTACTTCTAAATAAGTTCAAGTAGTTATTTTTTTATAATTTTGATAGAAATTGAATATATATATATATATATATATATATATATATATATATATATATATATATATATATATATATATATATATTTTTCGTAAACTAAAAGTGTGATTTTCTTTAATTAGTGCAAGCACATTTTATTCAGAATTACGTTGTACATTTGTATTTTGCAGCGCTTTATTAAACGTGCCAGTTTTTTCAAACCGCTTCATAAATCTTTCAATAGTCGGTAGTTTTACTCGGAATTCAATGGTGCGTTCACAAAACATTTATTAAATCTCGAATTTTCCTAAAACTCTCTCCTGAATGAAAACATTTTATTATTTGCAGCTTACAAAGTTTAACAAACTAACTTTTCTGATAGTTCACAAATCAAGTAATTCTTTGTAATTTTGTTTCAATTCCATTGCATATATATATATATATATATATATATATATATATATATATATATATATATATATATATATATATATATATTACTTAAAATTCATTTTTAATCGCTGTGTTTTAAAAAAGTTTATTTTGTTACTAATAAACTACAATTCAGAATTCTTAAAAATCCAACTAAGACTAACTATAATACAATATAAAATATTCTACAACTACAATCTAATCTAACTCTTCATAAAGGTGTGTCGTATTGCACCGTAGGGCAGTGCTGACGGTGCAGGTTCCCATGTTCTGAGGCGATGTAACTCCTCCCTCCTCAGAACAAAGCTCCCCCGGGAAGTTGCGATTCTTTTTGGTCGGCTTGGTGGTTTTGTTTATTTCGTTCACCCAATTTTAAAGTTAAACGTTTACATGAAACATAAAAAATAATTATTGTAACTATTCCACGGTATAATAATATTGTCCAAATATTAGGTGAATAGTATCTCGTTGAAATATGTTTAATTATTGTAGGGTTGTGAATTCGGATGTCTTCAAGTTTAATTTTCTTTAGTTTAATGGTTATATTTAACATTTTATTTTCACTGAGTTTAAAATTTAATTTTGGTAATATTAAAGGGGTTCCAGATGTCTTCTCCAAGTAATTTAAAACGTTTTGTTTAAACATAATCACACACTTATTTCCTTTTATTAAGTATACACCAACTAATGTTTTAATATATGTGTTATCCGGGCACTGGACCGTGATTATTTCTTCTTCTGGAAATATTCCCAAGTATTGGTTAATTTCGGGCTTAATCTCGATGTGGTTTTTGCTTGATCTCTAATTTTGTGAAATGGCATTGGTTTGAGTTTCCACGGAGCAGGATGTCTTCATCACAGGACGGGTTGTAATCAGCGTGAAACTCATTTGGGCACTGGTATACTCTGCTTTTAGTACACATGCTACCTAGAGGCTTTATTTCATTATCTTTTTATTATAAAAAGTATTTCACGCCAGGTATTACAGTAACAAATTCTGACTCGTATCTAGTGGGTATTGGATGCAAATAATATAAATCAAAATCTTTCTCAAAATTTATTGGAATTGAAATAAAATAAATTATCTGTGCGTTTTCAATTTTGCAATTTACTTTCAGCAATGACTCATAATCTAACATAGTTTCTAATTTTGGTTCAAAAGGTAACTATCCTTGATAGTAATGAGTTATTCTATATAATTCTGATAACAGCTGTTTTGGATTGATAATAGAGGGATGCAATGTCCTCATCTTACAAAATGTTATTGAGTTTTCAATATCTTGATTGTACAATAAAGTGTTATTAATTGGTTATACAGGTCTTTTACAAAAATAATTTCATTCAAATTAAGATTGAAGAATAATTTATTCAAATGTTCAATTTTTCCTTTTAAAACAGATTCATTATGTCTGATGTTTTCAATCGATGTATTAAAATTTCAAATTAATTTATTATTAACAGAATATGCCAGTTTTAATTAATTTTCAAGGTGATATTGATTTTCTTCTAAATGTTTCAAAATTTGATTATATCTTTTGCCATATTCTGCGTCCAAATTTCCTATTATTTGTTTAAATATGGTCCCCAGGCCATCTATAAGGCCACGTTTGCTCCTTGATTTTGAGTAAAGTGTTATTTAATTTAATTTTTCGACAATGTTTCCACGAACATATTCCAAGATTATATTATTATTTTAAAATTCAGTTAATTGCATGGTTTTATTAGTCACGTTTAATTTTAAAAGATTATATTGTTTATTAAAATTATTGAATTCATTAAAGAATGGGTTTAGCTCGTAGTAGTGTACAAATGTGTGTTGAAGTTTTTCTAGTTTTGCTGGTCCCATGTTTATTGGCAGAAAGCCTCTGTTCTCCGTTATGTCTATTATTTCGGATCCATAGCAGAACCCGAACAACCTGGAAGATTAAAAATTTGGTAATAATTTTTTTAGGTTTTTTAATATTAGATAAGTAAGATAAGAAAACACCTTGGTGGACAGAGAAATGAAAAAGGCAATAAAAAACAAAAAGAAGAAGTGGAAAAAGTATTTGAGTAATAACAACAACGAAAACTATAAAGAATACAAAAAAAAACAAGAAAGAGTACAAAAAATATGATAAATGAAGCTAAAAAAGAATCATGGACGCAATTTGGAAACAAACTAGTAGAAACATGTACAGAGAACCAAAAGCTTTTCTATGGAGCCCTAAAATAAATGAAAAATACGAGACAACCCACCCTTCCAAATATCAAAGATAAGGAAAACAAAATAATCTACCAAGAGAAAGAAATTTTGAGAAGATGGAGACAATACTTCGAAGAGTTATTAAATGAAAAACCCCAGGAGGAAAGTAGAAAAGTTGAACAAAAGACCGAAGAAAAGCAACAGATGACAGAAAATACAAAACAAAGCAACAAAGTAAGCGAAGAAGAAAAAGCGGCAGGACATGATAATGTAACACCTGAAATGATAAAATATTGTGGAGAGCTAGGACATAATAGACTCAGAGAAATAATGTCAAATGTTCTGACGACAAATGAAGCACCAGAGGACTAGCAAATCGGGGTCATAATACCACTATTCAAGAAAGGAGACAGCAAGGACTGCAAGAACTACCGCGGTATTACGCTGCTTAGTGTAGCAGGAAAGCTTAACGCACTAATTTTAGAGAAAATGATAATAGAAAAAGTGGAACATACAATTGAAGAAACACAGTGCGGCTTCAGAGCGAACAGAGGGGTACAAGACCATATTTTTGTACTACGACAAATATGTGAAAAGGCAAAGCAAATGGGAAAGAAAGTACACGTCTGTTTTGTAGATCTAGAGAAAGCGTTTGACCGAATAAGGAGGGAAGACGTGTGGCAGAGCCTAGCAAATAGAGGAGTGGACAAGGAAACAATACAACAAATAAAGAGCTTGTGCAAAAGTACAAAAGTATATGTGAGGGTAAAGAACCAAACAACATATATGTTCGAGGTGAAGCAAGGACTTAGACAAGGATGCATTTTAAGCCCCGTTCTTTTCTCACTGATTTTGGACGATGTAATAAAGTGCTGTAAAGACAAAGTAAAACCATATGAGGTAGGATATTGGAATATGAAGAAGGTGCACGTCAGTGAACTATGTTACGCTGATGACATGTTTATAGCGGCATCGAACGAAGAAGAGCTTCAACATAACATAACCATATACAACACAGAAATGAAAAGGAAAAACTTCATAATTAACAGAGAAAAGACAAAAACTATGATCATAAATGGCAACGAAGAACAACACACGATAAAAATAGACAACGCAGAATTGGAACAAGTAGATTCATACAAATATCTAGGTGTAATAATAAGTAAGACAGGAAAACTACAAGACGAAATACTGGAAAGAACAGGAAAAACAGGAAGACTATTTAATGCAATAAGAAGTACACTTCTAGGAAAGAGAGAAATACCGAAAGAAGTAAAAGTGGAAGTCATTAAAAAGGTTGCAATGCCAGCATTAACATATGCGTGCGAAACATGGACAACAACAGAAAATATTAGAAGCAAATTACGGAGCCTAGAAATGCGATTCCTAAGAAAGATAGAAGGCAAGACAAGAAAAGATCTTATAAGAAATGAAACATTCAGGACGAAGCTACAAACAAAACCAGTAGAGCAAGTAATACAGGAAGGACAGCTTAGATGGATAGGACACGTACACAGAATGGCGGAAAACAGATTGCCGAGGAAAGTATACGAAGCGAAACCAGTAGGAAAAAGAAGAAGAGGCCGTCCAAGTAAAACGTGGAGCGAAGAAGTAAAGGAAGCAGCAGAGCAGAGAGGTATTGGATGGAGCCACTGCAGGGGTTTGGCAGAAGACAGGAGGGCATGGAAAGAGCAATGGAAAAAGAAACTAGCACTATGAACAACACTCAGCTCCAACAGCCTTACACCTGCAAAGGTAGAAAGACTCGAGATTAAGTAAGTAAGTAAGATAAGTGAATATTCTCAGCTGTATTACCGTGTCTTACATTTATTTTAGCGGTTTTTAATTTCGGGTTTACGCTTTAAACTATTTCGGCTTTATATTTATTCCGTATTTTTGTTGTTTTTGACGGTTTTTAACATATACTCGTTCTGGAATTTCCGATAATTCGTCGCGGTCTTTATTTCGTTTATTTATGATTTTTTCTTTATATTGTTGTAATTTTTTATTTATTTTTTTATATAATAATTTTAATTTATTTTTGTGATGAGATATATAATAATTTACTAATTGTTTATTAATTTCAATATTAAATGGGGAATTTGTGTCTAGGTGACCAAGTGTTATTTCAAATGGTTTCAATTTAGTAACGGAATGTATTGTGTTATTGTAGGCTAAAAGCGCATAGTTTACTTTTGTCTCTATAGCTTCTTTCTTATATTCGTCTTGATTATTAAACAATCTTATGTGTTCTATTAAGGTTGAGTGAAATATCTTAATGATGCCGCTGGATTCGGGATGTTGTGAAATAACGAAATGGATCTTTGTGTAATTCTAATAATTTTCTAACTAGAGTTTTAAAATTCCAAGCCGTTATCTGAAATAATTTTGTCAGATATACCGTGGTGAGTAAAGAATTTTATTAAATTGTTTACAATTTCTATCCTTTATGCTCAGTTTAGCCTGTATGCTTGGTCATACTTAGAAAATGATTTTACTGCTGTAAGATATTTTGCTTTTTCAAATGAAATACTATCTACGTGAATAATTTCGAAGGGTTTCGTAGCTGTGGGAGTGATATTAAATTTCAATTTTAATGGTTTTCTATCAAATTTAGTTAGTTGATAAATTTCACATTTATTTATATAAGATTGAATAAGTGTTTAGTTCGAGCTAGTGTCTCGTCAAGTCCGCGCTGGTTAGTTTTTCCTTTGGATAGTTTTGGAAGAAAATATTAAACTTACCAATGGAAATCAAGATTTTCCTTCACACCGGCACTATTTTTGTACATATTCACATTGCAAAGATGCACCAATTTTATTCGATATATACACAGAATAAAAATAAAATTTCACTTAATTATTCTATCTGAGCACAGATAGAAAAGATGATTTTGAAACCGGCACTGCTTAAGTCGTACAACCAGGCCACGGCGCATATTGACGCATGCGCAGTAACAAACAATTAGAAACAGGGATCCGAAATTAGAGAAAGATGGAAAGAGATATATATATATATATATATATATATATATATATATATATATATATATATATATATATATATAAACTATGTGCTCTCTGTTCAGTGATAAACTTAACATAAAAGTGAATCCTGAGGACATTGATAGATGCCACCGTACAGGTAGGAAGTCATCTACTACCACTCGGCAATCCAAACCGCGTCCCATAATTGTTAAATTTATTTCCTACAAAACCCGGGCAAGGGTGCTCCATAATCGTAAGCAGCTCAAAGGCACGATGATCTCTATAAAAGAAGATTTGACAGAAAATAAATTAGAACTGTTAAAAGCTGCCTCTAATATTTATGGTTACAAAAATGTATGGTCGAGCGATGGAGTTATATTTGCTAAAGTGCAGGGTAACATTCGAAAATTAACTCATGTTGATCTCTGATCGTAATGTAACTTATATTCTGATATATCTAGCATAAAGCTTATAGGAGCGTCAAAAATTGTAACGCCTTATGTAGGTTAATTCAATAATTTTGTTTGTATAGTTTATTTTCTTTGCACCATATTTTATTTTATTTTTTCTTAAATTTGAATCTCTTCCACATCAGTTTTATTCATATTATAAATTTTGTCTTTTTCCGTAATTAAATTAACCAAGTTTGTTTGCATAGGTTATTGTGAGGTTGTTGAACTCTGCTAATTTGTACAAGTTTTTTACATTTTATATTTATTCATCCATTTGTTTACTGTGTTTACATTAGATATTTTAATACTTTATTTATCTTCTTTATTACTTGCAATGAACATTTATTATCAAAATGTGCGAGGCTTAAATACCAAGCTAGTAGATTTTTTCAATAATTCATGTTCTTCTAACTTTGACATAATTGCATTAACTGAGACATGGCTTAATAACTCTGTACATAACTCAGAAATTTTCAATAGTGAATACGCTGTCTTCAGAATGGATCGAGATTTTCGCCGAGTGGGTAAAAATTCCGGTGGAGGTGTTTTATGTGCAATTAATAGTAAATTTAAAACTACACTTATAAATTAAAATCTTAATCACCTCTCTATCTGTGACATTGTCTGTGTAAAAGTCCATACATCAGTTGTAAAGGTGCTTTACGTTATTGTAGTTTATTCCCCTCCTCCGGTATCTATTGAACAACTGGAATATATATATATATATATATATATATATATATATATATATATATATATATATATATATATATATATATATGACTGTATTGAGAAAATACCTGATATTCTACATAATAACTTTATAATACTTGATGACTTTAATATTAGTAACTTATCCACATTTTACGCTGATTTGTCCACCAATAACATTATTTCATCATTTGTTAACTTTCACAATTTCTTAGGCGCGTGTCAGTATAATTTTGTGAAAAATATGAATGATAGATTATTGGATATCGTCCTGTCTAATATCAGTTGCACTGTTTCTCGTAATACATGTCCCCTGGTTAATGAAGATAATCATCATCCTACTCTTGACATTGAAATTCATACAGACTCCAAATATTGTAATTCCTCTTTTGCTGATAATGTGCCTACTTACAATTTCCAGGCTGCCAATTTCTCATTACTTTACAACTCCCTAAATGCTACTGATTGGAGTATCCTGTCCAACTTTGCTAATGTAGATGATGCTTTTGCCAAGTTTTACGATATATTATACGGCATTTACGACAAATGTATTCCTAAGACGACTAAAAAAAATATCCAAATATCCACCCTGGTTCTCTAAAACTAATATCTCTGATATTAAACTAAAATATAAATATCTCGAACTTTTTAGATTGACTAACATGCAAATTTATCACAATAGTTTTAAAGATATTCGTTCCAAAATATAAACTGATGTTAAACGAGCTCATAAAAATTATTTAAAATCTATTGAAAATAACATATGTATTGAACCTAGCAAAGTTTGGTCATACTTAAATATAAAAAGAAATACTTCTCGTATTCCTGGACAAATGCACTTAGCTGACAAAACATTTACGGATACTCCATCAATTGTCCAAGCATTTTCTGAATATTTCTCATCTGTCTTTGAACCTCCTAATACCAGTCCTACCAATTCTTATAATTTTACCTCTACTAATAGTTCTGATTGTCTTAATATTCCCCATATCTCAAAATCCGAAATTCTTACATCGATTAATAAACTGAAACCTTCCCGAAATCCTGGGCCTGATAATATTCCTGCGTATGTGTTAAAAGGCTGCCGTGACATATTCGTAGAACCTCTCTATATTCTTCTTAACCTATCCATTTCTTCAAATACTTTTCCTACTGTCCTTAAAAAAACATATATAACACCAGTCTTCAAGTATGGAAATAAGGAAAATATTGCGAACTATCGGCCTATAGCCATTATATCGAGCATCTCAAAGGTGTTTGAGAAGATTATTTTCATTCATATTTTTAGCTCCGTTAAAAAACATATATCTCCTTACCAGCATGGTTTCATGCAAGGTAGATCCACCACTACCAATCTCACCACATTCACAGAATTCTTGCTTAATTCTTTTAGAACCAACTATCAAATTGATGTAATTTACACAGACTTCTGTAAAGCCTTTGATAAAGTTGACCATCAGTTACTTATTAAAAAGATTATTAATAACTTCAATTTTTCTAATAACTTTGCTATGTTCATAAGCTCTTACTTAACTAATAGAAATATGTACGTCCACTATAATAATTAAACATCTCTTTTATTTCTTGCTACTTCAGGAATTCTGCAAGGCTCTAATCTTGGTCCTCTTCTGTTTATATTATTCATAAATGATATTACTACTTGCATTGAACATTCCCAGTATTTATTATATGCTGATGACATAAAAATATATACAGGGTGGTGAACAATATCAATGACTGCTTACTACTCCAGCATGACATTGATAATCTACTTGCTTGGTCTGAATGCAATAATTTATTATTTAATGTTGGTAAGTGTAAAATTATGACGTACAGTGTAAAAATATCTAATGTGACATACAATTATAATTTAAATAACACCGTACTGTCTAGGGTTACGCAATATACTGATTTGGGAGTTCTATTCGATCCGAAATGTCAATTCACTCTACATTTTGACCAGATGATCAAATTGTCTTATAAAAACTTAGGCTTTGTTATTAGAAATTCAAAAAATTTCACTCAGTTTGCCACACTTAAATCATTATTTAATTGCTTCGTACGTGCTAAATTGGAATATTGTTTCCTAATATGGAATCCATTGTATAAAAATTCAATGGGAGCAATAGAACGTATTCAAAAAAAAATTGTCAGATACTGTTGGTTCAGATTTTCTGGTCCAAATAATAATTATGCTGGTTACCATTACAATACTGCTCTCATTGAATTTTACATGATTACACTACAGAATCGCCGGTCCCTGTCCTCTTGTCTGTTTCTTTATAAACTAATAAATAGCACTATTGATGACGTAAGCCTATTAAGACTTACAAATGTACACGTACCAAGGAATTGTAACCCTAGACAGAAGCAAATTTTTTTTGTACCTCCATCAAAAACAAACTATGAACTCCTAACCCCTGTTAGGCGTACCTGCTCACTTTATAATACTCTTTGTACTTGCATTCCTGATATTGATATTTTTTGATTCATTTCAATTTTTTCGGTTGAAATTACAAAAATATTTTGTATTACAATAATAATTCTTTTTTATATAAACAAATATGTTATATTTTTCTATGGAATTTTTCTCTTTTGTCAATATTACTAATAATTTTGTGTATTATGTGTAATATGATATGGATTTACTCTTCACTCTGTAATTGGGGCATTTGTCCTGTTGAGTGATACATTATAATGGAATAGAATGGAAATAAATAAATAAATAAATATATATATATATATATATATATATATATATATATATATATATATATGCAATGGAATTGAAACAAAATTACAAAGAATTACTTGATTTGTGAACTATCAGAAAAGTTAGTTTGTTAAACTTTGTAAGCTGCAAATAATAAAATGTTTTCATTCAGGAGAGAGTTTTTGGAAAATTCGAGATTTAATAAATGTTTTGTGAACGCACCATTGAATTCCGAGTAAAACTACCGACTATTGAAAGATTTATGAAGCGGTTTGAAAAAACTTGCACGTTTAATAAAGCGCTGCAAAATACAAATGTACAACGTAATTCTGAATAAAATGTGCTTGCACTAATTAAAGAAAATCACACTTTTAGTTTACGAAAAATCGCAGCAGTCATATGACAGTATACAACATTAAACAAAAACAATTATTTTTCATACAAGTTTCAATATTATCAAGAATTGTTACCTAATGATTTTGAAAATCGTGCTGCGTTTTGTGGAAATATGATTGAACGAGCATTTGCTTTACTTATGAATGTACACTTACTTTCAATAGAAAATCAAATTCTAATAATTATAGATATTGGGCCATATACCTATTAAACACTATCTCGTAGGTGGTGCGGAAATATGTGCATTTTATTCAGAATCGCGATATCTCATGAACGATGATTCGTAGGAAAATAGTACTTGGCCAATTTTTGTAGATATTTGCATAGTCTACAAACTTTATATGACTTAATTTTACGATAACGCTTATCGAGAAATATGCAAAAAACTTATATATTTTACCTTCTGACACTGTATAAAATTTTCAGCTGAGGTAGGATAGAAGTTGATATAAAACACATACATTTACATCGATAGAAAAGCAATTATAATATGGTTTATAAATGTGAATTCAAATAAAGATTGCATGGAATAATAAAAATGTCTATGAAATATTTATGTTCCCACAACTCGTTAAATTCAAGTTTGATAAGTGCGTTTTTAGGTTACTTGAGATAATTTTTTTAAATATTGTAATCAGTGCAGTGTTGTAATCAGTTCATTGTTGTAATCAGGGCTTTGTTGTAATAAATACTAGTACATTGTTGTATTCAATAAGAACACATTATTGTAATCAATACAAGTATATTATTGTAATCATTGCAAGTACATTAATGTAATCAATACAAGTACATTATTGTAATCAATACAAGTACATTACTGTAATCAATACAAGTACATTATTGTAATTAATAAGAATACATTGTAATTAATAGGAGTACATTATTGTCATCAATACACTGTTATAATATAATATATAATGAAAAAATTTATAATATATTTTAGTATGGAAAATCAAACGACTTGTTTCGGAAATGTTTCGTGTTGTGTTATAGGAACACCAATAAAGAGGTTATTTCTACAAGTTTCCTGTAATTTTCTGAAATTTGTGGCTTTAGATTTTTAATTTTTCGTATTTAAAATTAAAGTGAGTGGTTTTTTTTTTCTAATCTGGTAATTCATTTTTGGGATGATCTGTATGATTTGGTTGGAACAGATCCACATTTTATGGTGGCCCATCCACAGCCTTTTCCTCTGTAAGGTGACGACGACCTGTGCATAAGCAGAGACCTAGTGATATTTAATGTTTACTTAAAATCTAGGGGTAAATAGCTCCGTGGTAACGTGTCGGACTGTGGATCGTGAGATCCTCAGTTCGAATCTTACTGCCGACAGTTACCCCTGTGGTTCCCCCTCCACTAACATCTTTGAGGGCTATGACTTGACGGCTGGTAACCGCACTTCATACGCAAAAATATATCACTTACCGAGATCTGCGTAAGTCTAGAACCCTCTGCTTTAAACACCACCAGAATCTTTAGAAAGGCTTTCATATCAGCCGTTCAGCTGTGGTGTTTGTGTTGTCTTGTCTTTGTGCCTATCCACAGCCCACACTCTCAATTCTGGTTGCCAACTTCGCTCGCCGTCCTTGGTCCGGCTTCTTGGCACTCGCCATAACCTGCTGTATACTATCGCTCGGTGGCTTCCCCGACCATCTTTCGTCCGCGCTTAGTTTCTTACTACTTCTTTCCAGTGGCCAAGCAACGCTTAGGTAGTGTGAAACAAAATCGAAATAATAATTTTAATAGGCTTGATACGCGCAGTTGACAACAGAGAAAGGAGAGGACAAAGATACAGCAGAAATTAACATAACACAATAGGAAACGAAAACTGATACGCAGTTTAAGACAAACACATTGCTATATCACTCTAAACTCAAACTGCCGAAACTTATTTTTAATAAAGAAACAAACTCAATTATTGCCGAAATAAATAACAGATAAGAAAACTGCCGATCTATGTTATGTAGTGGCTATGCCTAGCACACCAGAGATCGTGGGTTCGAAGCCCAATGAAGTGCATGGTCGTTTGTGTTCTCATAGATTCATAATCATCCATTCATAAGGCGGCATGTGACTGATGTAGTTATTCCGCTTTCCATCTACGTGAAAAAAAATTACAGCCCAAACTCGTAATAAAGGAGCAGTTACATGCTTAGAGCTACACAACCAAACACTGGAAAAAACAACACATCATACTAACAAAATCAAAAGAACATCAATGTGGTAAAGAAGACTATTAAATAAATATAGAAGGTATTAGAAAAGAACTAATTATATTTACAAAATAAAGACGCAAATACGAGCAAGAGGGTCAAGAGGAAATCAGAAACAGATATCATTGACCTACTTAAACAGAAGCTAGCATTTTTGGCAACTAAACAAAGAAGATATAAAAAGAGTAGTTGAAGAAATATGAGAACAAACAGTTCAATCAAAACCAGAAGTCCTTGTGTAAATCATTAATCAAAACAAAAGAGATGACAGAACATGATAAGCCACAAACATCAAATGCAAAAGAAATAAGGACATACTGGAAGCAACATATGAAGTAAACCAGTACAGCACAATGAAAAGCTCTGGTTAACTCAAGAAAAGCGAAATAACTCAAAGTTCAAGACAATGTATCAATACAATATTTCCAATTATCGTTCGATAGCTATATTGTATAACATTTCAAAAATCTTTGAATCCATAACAAACAATTAAATATACAGCTCAGTTCATAAATACATAGTTATTCAACAGTACGGTTTGGACAGCGGTAAATCAACGACTACTTATCTTATGCCCTTTACTGAATTTTCACTAAACTCAATTCATGACAATACGCAAGTAGATGTGGTATACACTGATTTTTCGAAATCATACAATCGTACTCGTATAAATCATTCTGTTCTTCTAAACAGACTTGATGAAAATTTCAATTTTTATTCCGTTTATAACTCTTATCATTCTGTTTACATAATAGAGAAATATCTGTGTGTTACAACAACTACAAATCTAATCCTTATTTCGATACATCTGGTGTCCCTCAGGGGTCAAACCTGCGCCCTTTACGATTTGTTTTGTTTATTACTGTACGCTGATGATTTGAAATTATTTAGAATTATTAACACTGCTCAGGACTGTGCTCTATTACAGAAAAACAAAGGTAATATTTTAGCTTGGTCACAATCCTCTAAATTAATTTTAGCAAATGAAAAATTATGAGCGATTTTGTTAAAAAAAATTATTTATACTTTTCTATATCATATGGAAAATATTGTTCTAGATAGATTAAAGCAGTTTAAAGACCTTGACGTATTGCTTGATAAAAAGCTATCTTTTAATGACCATATTAACTACATTATAAAAGCATCGTACATAAGCTTCGGGTTCATTATTCTAGCAAGCAATCGTTTCATAAAATATCAAAATTAAAAAATAATAAATATAAAATATAACTAGAATACTGTTTCCAAATTTGGAATCCTTTTTATGATAAATATTTTATAAAAATATGAAGCAATACAGAAAAGAAAATTCAAATATTGTCACTTTAAACTCCATGGTCACTATCCTAGTTATGACTCTGGCGATTATAATTATTCTAGTTCTGTCTGAATTATGTATGTATGTTGTCGCTAGTTTCGCGTCGAAAAATACAATTTTGTGTGTACCTCTATAAACTAAAACACTGCTTCATTGATGACATTTCAAATCTTAGATATCTATCATTAAATGTACCACGCACATCTTCTAGAAACAAGCGAGTTTTTAATTGTAAGATTGCGAAAACCAATTATGAACTAAGATCACCTATATGACAACTCTGCAATACCTTTAACAACTTGACATGTCCCACAGATATGTTTATTGATTCAATTTTAAATTTAAAATGTCTTTATATTCACATTTTACTCTTTCATTAATAATTGTTCCATAGTTTAATTTTGTTTAAATTTTTAAGGTTTCCAGTTTCCTGTTACAATACTATTTTGACACTTATTTGTTCAGTCACGCTGTTTATAATTTTTGCTGTTGTAATTCTGTATGTGCATAGAATGCCACAATTTATGTTTTTCTTTTGAATATTACATTATATATTATTTGGCATAATCGTACAGTTCTTGGGATCTTACATCCTTTGATAAATAAATAAATACAAAGACTCTATGGAAGAAGTGAATAACGCCATAGGAAAGACACAGAATTGAAAATCACCAGGACCACATAAGTCAGAATTTCTGGTTGAAAAATTGAACACTACACATGCACAACTTGTCCAATGTGTCACCAATATTCTTAAAGAACCCGCTACCATGCCAGATTTTATGACCATCGGACTTACCTACTTCCTAAGACCCAGACCTGCTCGAAAGATGATACAAAATACGGGCCCATAACATGACTCTCCACCACCTACAAAATATTGACATCGATAACAGCGAATAAATTGTATGTTCACCTAGAAAGAAATAATATTCTAGATGAGGAGCAGAAAGGATGTAGGAAAGGATTAAGGGGTTGCAAGGAGCAGCTTATCGATTCAGTAATCATTCACGATGCAAAAAGGAAAAAACGGAACACTGTTCACTAGCTACCAGAAGGCGTTTGATAGCTTTCCACATAACTAGCTTAAAGCAGTTCTAGATATTTAAAAAAGTAGAACATCACATTAAAAACTTCCTAACCCACACCATGACACTTTTGAAAACAATCCTAATCAGCTACACCGACAATGAACATATAAATGCAGGACAAATAAACATCAAAAGAGAAATGTATCAAGGAGGTGCACCCTATATGGTTCTACTTAGCATTAGCGTCATTAATAGCACACCTTAATGACCAAATTAAGTTTATAAACTAAAAGATGCACAAATATCACATGTATTCTACATGGATCTACTAAAATTATACACTGAGAAAAGAGAACATCTGGAACGTCTGCTTAACTGCATCGATAGGAATCGATATAAGACACCAGGGAATATTAAAAGGCATGAAAAGGGAGGGGACACCTTGGATACCAACAAAGAATGGGTATGCGCATAAGGAAACAAAAGACACACTAAAAAGCATAAATACGAAAACAGGGTAAGAAACTCAAATCAAAATTGTCAGCAAGAAACAAAGCAACAGCGCTAAAAACACACGGCTTCTGTATTAACATATAGTTTCGGGGTAATTAAATGGACCGATATCGAACTTCATGCAATTGACACCAGAACTAGGAAGTTATGTAATATCCATAGAAGCAATCACCCACAACGCGCTGTAGACATTTCGAACAAGTCACAAACCTACGAAACTATTACCTGAAAAAGCCGAATGTAATAAACTGCACCACGCTGTAAAAACTGCCGACCGCAAAGCGACGCAACTCCATCTGACAGAAACATATGACCCGTGCGATCGAATACAGACAGAGGAAGAGCAAAACAACAATGGAGAGAAAAACATCAACATGGTATATACATTGCTACAATAGAAAAGAACAATATTAACACTCAGGCAACACTTCAATGGTTACTAACTGGAAATCTTTTTATTGAATGAGATGGCTTCATAGCGATTATGCACGATCATTTACTCGCTGGATATTCAGTATTAGCATCTAAGCAATATCTGCACAGGCACAATAGAACAGCATAAATACTGCACCTAGCAATCAAAGAACACATAATGGGTATCCCAAACGTAACACCATACTACACGTACAATTTTGATCCTGAAGCTGTCCACGAAAATAATAGCACAAAACTTTATTGGAACCGCACATTACTCACAGACAGAGAAATTTCAAATAACATCCCGGATATAGTACTGATACAAAAAGACACAAAAACAACATACGTTATAGATATTAAATTCCCATTTATGAAGAACATTCACAAGGCAAACAGCGAGTAAATCACTAAATACCGCTCGTAAAAGACATATAAAGGATATGGGTTATGAAGACAGCACATATATGTAGTACCTGTGATAATTGGTTCAACCGGCGAAATTTCAAAAATCTAAATGCCAGTCTACAAATATTGAAACAACCAGAAAAACTGTATATACCCATGCACAAGTCCTTTCTCATAGATGCCTGCACCATAGTGCAAAGAGTGATAGGCAACGACTCAAGCAGGACTCGAAAAGACCAGAATGATAGACAGGGTGTACTCCAGACCTGAAACATAAGTGCATTAGATACATGTAAATTATAATAAGTAAATTAACTTACCTCCATTTATTATATACTTACTTTACCGATTAAAAACCGGTAGTATATGAATTTTACACCTATTTAGAATAGCGAATAAATAGTAATAATAACAATAACACCACCAGAATCTGGAAAAAGGCTTCCACAGCAGCCGGTGAGCTATGGCGTATATGTTGTGTTGCCTTTGTCAATTTCTCCCGCCATTCTCGGTCTGGATTTTAGCATCCGCCCGAATCAGTCTGTATACCACCGCTTCTCGCTTGATACAACACCGTGCAGGTGTACTCTACTCGAAGCACCCCGACCATCGGGGTGGCTGCTCCGGTCATCTAGGGTTTCGTCCGCGCCTAGCTTCTCACAACGTCCTTCCAGTGGTCCATATCTTGGAAGACAGTAAAGCAGGTCAAAGATACCCAGAAACGCTGAGGTAGTGTGAAACAAATGTGGAATAATAATAGTAATACTACAAAATATATTTAGTAGAAAATATATTATAATAATATATAATTTATAGAATAATTTTTTTAACTAACCTAAATACATTTTTAATTCAAGTTTCTCTTGGCGTGATATTCGGCGCCCAATTAACCGTCGCCACCTTCGTTTTTGTCTAGGTAGCCTTCAATAACAGTTTACCGATCATCCGATAAAATCAAGCTTCCCTATAAAAAACAAATATAAAAGAACACAATAGTTATTTCTGTATCTAGAACGAAAAATGAAACTTTAAGGTACTAATAAGTTGTGTATTTGCGAGGACCTTTAAATCACTTTTCGTTCGAGGTACATGCAAAATTTTATTTCATACTGGTTACTAAAGTTTTTAAATTATAGTACTGATTAACAGAAATTATAAAAATTTTTTAGAAATATGAGTTGATATAAGTAGGCTAAATAACAATTTTTGTAGGAACGAGTATTTGTTTATAAATAATGAACAAATTAAAAGTTAAATTTTACTTTAAAGTCCTAGGACTTTAAAGTTTCACTTTTCGTACGATAGATAGTCCGAAAAATGTTACATATTAAGTAACTAGTATGAAATAAAAATTATTAAATCAATGACCATAGTAGCTATAATTGTAACACTAATTGTATTTTCTCTACTTAGGTGACACCTATGAGCTTAATTCACAACATATTACTACAAATGAATTTGGGTGGTTTTGACGCAAGAAACAGAACCGAATTTAGAATAATTCTAGGATATTTTGTATGGATTGTAACACTTATAACTTTGGTTTTTAATGGAATATCCCTATATTTTATTATTTATAAAGATGGTGGATTTATAATGATTGATATTATAATTTTTTTCGGATTATGGCAGGTGAGCAAGATAACAATTTTTTTTTGCTTTAAATAAATAAATAAATAAGTACATATAAGTTTTTGTTCAATTTTCAGGTAGCAATAAAATTATGGACTCTGCTTGTGAAACAACAATCTTTTATAAAATTAATAAACTTAACAGAGTATAAATTCTGGTCATTGGATTTTCTTCCACAATCAGAACGGTCACATATCCAAAGACTGTACAATGTTGCTAAGCTGGTTGCCAACAGTTACGTGATAATTAACATTATAACATTACTTGGCCATTTCATCACCAGCTACTTTCGAGGGAAGGAGAACCTATTTATTAACATCTGGCTACCAGAAAGCCTTAAGGAGTGGAACAGGTACGAATAAAAAATATATGGACTTTCAAAACATTTAACAAATATACCACACTAATCTATTTTCCGTAGAACTCCAACGGGACACCATATTATATTTTTACTTCAAGCAATAGTGATAACTATAGCTATTTTAAGTGGACTGAATACAATAGACGGTATTTATATTATTTTAATTGTGTTAGTGACAGGGCAGCTCAAGATAATGAAGTTTAAATTAATGTTGTTAAATTCAAAACGGAGCGTAGAAGAAAATACGGAGGAAATTATTGACTGCATCTGTCATCATAATTTACTTCTTGAGTAAGTTGTTTGTAAATATAGCATTGGTATACAAATGCAGTTTTTATCATTGCTACCTGTGTTCTAAACAGCAATTTAAAATTTTGATTCCACTTTAATTGTTAGATAAATTAAAAAACGTAAGCATTTGATGGAATATAATCAAAATCAAAACAGCTCGTAACTCAAACATTAAAACTCTAAATATGAAGTTTGAAAAGGGTTTCTTTATATATTTCCTTGTGGACACACAAGTATATGAAAAAATCGCTAGTGTACATAAAAATAAATCTCAATATATGAAACAATAATAATATGAGTAATTAATCTTTCATTTAAAATGTTTAATTCCCACGAATTATCTTTCTATTTTCAGTTATTTGTATACCATGGAAGATATATTTTCTGCCGAACTTCTTCATGTAGCTGGCACAAATATTATCATAGCTGTCCTATCAATGTACGGTTGTGTGGTTGAAAATAACAGGTATATAAAATTCATTTATACATGTCAATTAATAAATAATGATGTTCTTACAGAATGCAAATAATTGTTAACATTTTTTTATTTGTTGCTGTAAATAGTCAGCTATTTATGTATTGTTTCTTGGGGCAACTCATTCAAGACGAAGTAATGGATGTTCTGTATTTCAAAGAAACGAACTGTGTCATTTAGTTGTATCTTGCAGACTACATCGGTGGCTGAGGCAGCGTATTTCAGTAAGTGGGAAGATATTCCAGATAAAAATATAAAACTTAGTTTAATGCTCATAATTTTACGGGCGCATAAATGTGTCAACATTACAATGGGAGGTGTCTTTATCTTATGTCTGGAAACATTCACTCTGGTAAGAGCATACAGTATAGCTCGACAAATCGATATGAGTTCGCTACATCCAAGTACATAACAAGCGACGTGACTTTATTTTGCTCTGTCTTTACAATGTACAACAAGAAAGTATTAGATAGGCAGTATGGTTGAAACTGGGGAAAATACAATGTGAAATAAAATGTAGTTAATAAATAATTGTTTCAATATTTTAATGCAATAGTTACATCGTATGAAAGTTATCATTTAAATATAAATAAAGCGCAACTTAACTTGAATTAGGTGGAAGAACAGCTGTTGACTGAACCTCGCCCTCCGTTTTTGGAGCTTGGTAAAGAAATTTATTATTATTACATTTATTATAACTTTTATCACTGAATAAACATGCAACATTAGTGGCTTTCGAAATCACACCTATCATCTACTTGTTCGGTTTGTCGAGGTATATCCATGTACATTTGTTATATAGTTTTTTTTTTTACAGATTTCAAGAATGATGTTATCTTTTCTAACGTTTATAATGAATATCGGAGTTGGTACATAATCATTACTTAATAAAAAATGATTTCAAGTCTCCTATAATAATACATACAAGTACACAGTATTGTATAAAATTTGAGAGATATAATCCACTTGACATTTAATACACTACATTAGTAGGGAAAGATGGAGAGTTCTGGCGCAGCCACCCGGTGGCTGGTGCATAAGAGCCAATGAGTGCGAGAGAGAACGCGATAGTTCATTCATAAATTTGTGGTTGTCTTTGTCTAATACTATATCGTAGTAAAGATAATACGTAGTACAGGTGATACGTAGTAAAGGCGATAACCGGTAATACGTAGTAAAATAGTAAGATAATACGTAGTAAAGGTGATAACAGGTAATATTAATAACAGGTAGTAAAGGTAATATATAGTAAAGGTGATAATAACAGGTAATATTAATAATAGGTAATAAAGGTAATAACAAGTGGTAGACAGAAATACAGATTAAGAAAAATTAAGCATAAGGGCCGCAAGAGAGTTTTAATCACAAACGTCTTGAAGATGTGTCGGAAATTACGTATTACATGTAAAAAATATTTGGAAAAAACCCAAAGTATAATTTTTATTGTATTACCTATCTTTAGTAACACTCGGAGATATCACATGACCGCCGTATTTTATAAGGAAAAAGTGTAAAAAATATTTGGAAAAAACCAGAGCATAATTTTTTTTCTAGAACAATGTATATAGCTTATCTCACTCACTCACATGTCTTATCACAGTCGCACATCAGAAATGCCGTATTTTATAAGGAAAAAGTGTAAAAAAATATTTGAAAAAAAAAACACAACAGAAGACAGCTTGTATTGTTAATAAATATCTCAACAGGTGTTATTATATTAAGATGTTTTCTTAATAATTGGTGAACGAAATGATACACCAACATTCTAAACCAGTTTAATCGACAAATCTTATATAAATACGTACACAATGTATTCTTTACACTTAGTATATAGTTGAGTGTTAAACTGGAATAAACAACAATAATTCTCCTTTCTAATAATAATCATATAAAACAATGGAGTACGCAAGAAATTGTATTTATTTGGTTAATAATATTTTTGCTCAACTTAGATTATTTGATCCTGTAATATCACAATATCATATTAATATACACAATAAATTAAAAGTCGAAATTAATGGTAGCAATGTAACGTGGTTTATACCAAAAAATGTGTTCGAAAAATATAAAAATCACATTAAATTTCATTTACATTTAATAACAACAGAATCAAATATAATAAAGTTAAATAAATTACCTATAACTAATAATAGTGAGAGTGAAATTCAAATTTTACTTTATCCTGGCGAAAATGATTTACGTTCATGGGGTAATCATGGAGGTGACTTTTGTATTGTGAATCCAAATTGCTCAGTAGCAAAAGAATTAAATCTAATAAATAATAATAGCATTACAAAATTATTTATTACAACGTATAAACAAATCAGATCAAAAAATATTTCTCGTACTGCCATAGACGGATGTAGTAGTATGTATGTTGATAACGACGACAGCAACGACTGCAATGAGATTGATGAAACTGATAAGCCGTCAAAAAAGGAAAAAGTGTAAAAAATATTTGGAAAAAAACCAGAGCATAATTGTTTCTAGAACAATGTATATGGCTTATCTTCCGTAACACTCGGAGATATCACATGTCGTACATCCGTTGAATAAAATATAATAAATAGAACATTACTGTTTAATTGCTATCAGTCATAGGTGAGCCACTGGCAGTTAACTATAAAGTGTTATACAATCTACAATAATGATTGAATGTGTGAAATGTAAAAAAATATTTGCGAGTAGAGATAATCTGTTCCGACATATGAAAGTATGCTATGGGGACGGAACGGCAAACTTTAATTGTGGACTATGTACAATGTCGTTTACACGTAATGATGCGCGTAAACGACACATGCTAAGACAGCATAAAGACAATGGTAAGTTAACAATTGTGAGGAAAAAATAGTTTATTAATTATAATTTATATTTAGATGCTGAAAACAAGGAAAATCTGGCACCACCACCCATAAAAAAGATTAAGCTAGCAGAGGTCCAACAGCAACAGCAGAAATCCAACCTGTATTGTGCACTATGTGATGAGGGGTTTACAACAAAATGCAAGTATACTGGACACTTGAGATCGCAAAAGCATCTGCAACAAACTATCAAACCATACAAACAATATGTAGTGGAAATTTGTAGCAGTTTTAAACAGCGAATTGCAAGTTACCGCATCAACGGGTCAGGAATTACTATTATCAAATTTTTACAAGACAATAAACATATTATAAATGAATTGATTAAAACAATCATAGAATCATATAAGTCTGGTGTTAAATTTAATTTAGAATTATATGGTTTTTATATTAATGAAAAAAATCCAGCAGGTGAATTAAAATCTTTTAACTCTAAATTTCAAGAGGTATCAACTAGTATGAATCAATTTTCTGACGCTTATGATAATATGTGCTCCACTATAAAAACAAAATGTGAAGAATTTCAGGAACGGGATTCTGGGTGGACATTACGGGGAATATCTCACCTAGAATTTAATATTAATAAATATAAGCCAATTCGAGGTTCATCATTTATAGAATTACCTAAACAAATTCGAAATAAAAAAGCTGTTGTGAACGTACAAAATAGCGATGAATTTTGTTTTTTGTGGGCGGTTATGTCAGCTCTATTTGGTAATGTTAAAGCCCCCACCGAACATCATCATACCCACATTATAAAAAAGTTTTAAAATATGCTGAACTAGAATTCCCCATGAAAATTAAAAACATTTCAAAATTCGAATTCATGAATAATCTATCAATTAACGTGTATGGTTTAAAACATAATTACAAGACTAGAAATTATGATGTGGTGGGTCCGATTTACCACACGAATCAAACTCGAGAAAAACATATAAATTTATTATATTTAGAAGATGGTGTTAAAGGCCACTAGGTGTGGATAAAGGATTTTTCACGACTTGTGACGAGTCAAATATCCTCACATAACGGTAAAAAATATTTATGCGATGGATGTCTAACATTCTTTAGTTCACAAGCTGGCTTTGAACAACATCGGGCGAATGATTGTAGTAAAGTTTATACTATAATGCCAACGGAGAAAATGAAATTAGATAAAAATGGAGATATGATTCCAGGCAATATTTTAAAATTTCAAAATTATGAGCGACAAATGCGTGTACCATTTGTTGTATACGCAGATTTCGAGTCACTGTTAAAACCCATTAATACATGCTCTCCAGATCCGAATAATAGCTATACAAATAAAACACACGAACACGTTCCATATAGTTTTGCATACAACATTAAGTGTTCATTTGATGATTCACTGTCAAAATTTGTAACATACACCGGGGAAGACTGTGCAAAAGTATTTTGTAATAAGCTGTATAGTGATGTGAGACAAATATATAATAAGCATTTAAGTGTTGTACTACCTATGACAAAATTAACTGTTAGTGAACAATATTTATTTGATACGGCTACAGAATGTCATATATGAAATAAAGTGTTGAAAGCTGAAGATCAAGTAGCAGATCATGATCATCTTACTGGGTAATTTAGAGGTACGGCTCACCCTAAATGTAACCTCAATTATAAAATACCAAAAATGATTTCAATTTTTTTTTATCATAATTTATCAAACTATGACGCTCACATGTTTATCAAAGAATTTGGCTGTGATGAGGAAAAAATTGATATTATTCCGCAAAACAAGGAAAAATACATTTCTTTTACAAAACATTTATATGTGGATGAGTATGACAATAAAATGGGGGTGAAAAATTAAATTTTTATGAAATTAAGATTTGTGGACTCGCTTCGGTTTATGGCGAGTTCGTTGGAGAAGCTAGCGAATAATTTAACGGATGAGCAATGTGTTGAAGTGCGAAAATATATTTCCGAAGATGAACACTTTAAATTACTGCGTAGAAAGGTGGTTTTCCCATACAAATATATGGACTCATTCGAGAAACTAAATGAGGCTGCACTTCCACATAAAAATTTTTTTGATGATTTAATGAATAATTATAACATAGGTAACTGAAAATGAATATACCCATGCAAAGACTGTATGGAACGTGTTTAAGTGTAAAACTTTGAGAGATTATTCTGATTTGTATTGCAAAACAGATGTATAATTGCTCACAGATATTTTCGAACAATTCCGTAATGTGTGTATGAAAACTTATAAACTCGACCCTGCCCACTACTATACAGCTCCAGGGTTAAGTTGGATGCCATGTTAAAAATGACTTGTATAGAATTAGAATTAATTACTGATATAGACATGCATCATTTCATTCAAAAAGGTATACGTGGGGGTATTTGTCAAGCCTCTTTGCGATATGTGAAAGCAAACAATAAATACATGCGGGAATATAATTCAAATAATCCGAGCACATATTTAACATATTGGGATGCGAATAATCTGTACGGGTGGGCATTATCCAAATGTACACCTTAAGGTGGATTTCGATGGTTAAGCGAAGACGAAATTTTACACTTTGACGTAACTATAATTGATGATAATTCCTCAGTTGGCTATTTTATTGAAGCTGATATTGAATATCCTAAATTGCTACATTCTTCACACAACGATTTACCATTTTTGGCTGAGAGTATAATACCACCAAATTCAAAATTTAAAAATCGTAAACTTATTCCAAATTTATATGATAAGAGTAGGTAAACAAGGGGGGTTCTGGCTCACAACCAACCATTGTGCTACAACTGCCCGCGTACCTTCACGTGACGTGGTTCAAGGTTAGCCATGGCGTTGACGCTGACATCTATGCGTTCAAGGTTATCAAGAACCCCAGTGCATGCAGTTGCAGCACAAGGGTTGTTGATGGTCCAGTAACCTAGTTCAAGGTCAGCCACGGCATAGACGTAGACGTCCACGCATTTACAAGGTCATCTCGAACCCCACTAACGCACCCCCATCGGCAAGGGTTGCGTAACATCACAGCACAGTAGCGTAACGTGAAGCGTTGTTGCGTCATACGCACAGGAATCAACACGTTCGTTGCGTAACATCACAGCACAGTGGCGTGACGTAAAGCGTTGTTACGTCATACACACAGAATTCAACACGTTCGTTGTGTAACATTACGCAATATTAAAACACGCTGTGACATTCCTACATTGTATCATTTCTTCTAATTTCAAATTTTACATGAAATGTTTCCTTTGAGCGACATATGTTTTATTTAATACAGTTTATACAATTTTATTTTTTAATAACATTTAAAAAATCACATTCAGATATATTTTTTAACACAATAATATTTCTCTTCAAATTAGCAAAATCTTTTAATTTCAATTTAATATTGTCAAATAAATATTTTGCATTTGGTACATCATACAATTCTTTCACTAACTAAATTTCAGGATATTTTTGTTGCAGTTTTAAATGTTTTTTAAATAAATCTCGAAGACACACAGTTGTTACGTAATATTCGGTATCACTTATATTGAACACACACAGCGTTGAGTATTTAGTTTCGGAGACAGGTTCATGTATAATTTTTGGTTGCATTTCGGTAATATATGCTTTTAATTTACTTTCATTGTTTTTATACTCGGCAAGAAAATGATTAATGTAGTATTCATTAATTATTTTTGATACCTTTAAAGCAAAGTGTATGGAAACCCAAGATGCTACGTGAACAATGATGTCTGGATGAATGTATGTTCCTCTAATAACTGTATCTTCACCACCAATAGTTGTATAAATTGCATAATTTCCATCGCTTGGAAATCCAGGCGATGCGTATGCAACCCGCAGTCCTTTATTTACTTCAAATAATAATTCTTGAGAACGTTTATTTGCCATCCAATTGTAGAAGTGTTTTCCCCCATTTTGACAGAGTTTTGTTGCATTAACATAACCGTTTCTATAGTCATTACTTTTTATCATAATAACTACAAAATCACCGTAAAATGCTTTATGATACTCTTCATTTTCTGTTTTTATGATTAATTCGTAACAAATTGATGTAATATCATCTTTTACAATTTTTGCAGCATGTTCTGCTCCTTCGAAGACTGTTTGACATTCCATGATGTTGTCAGCTTAACAATTATAGAGCAACTAATGTTTCCAACTAAGTTATTATTTCTTTAAACGATATGAGACTTATTTATCCACGAATTATGTTGTGGATCAAATCCAAGCCATTTTACATAAACTTTAGACCCTTTTGTTTTTAAAACTTTCTCTACAAGATACACATCAGGATATTTAGTTTTTTGAAGTTCATGTTCATAAAAGCCACCCTTAATTGGGTTATTATGAAAATCTTCAAGCAGGTAAGTGACTGGGTTTGTAAATTGCATTTTTGTAATTGTGAAAATTTCAGTACTCCAGTTTGGTGTATAACGCTTTGCAAATTCACCTTTTATTTTACTAATACGTACATGATCACCAACTTTAAATTTTGCAGGTCCAACAATTTTTATGTTACTGTAGACCGTACTTAATAATTTTGCTTCGTTTTCAGACGTCACATCAATTGGTTTCATTTTAATTGTTCTATGTTCTGTATTGTTATAATTTGTAACTAGTTTTTGTAAAATATCAATCCATTTGTATGAACCACGTAAACTGAATTCTTTAAACATTGTAGATTTTAGTGTGCGATTAAACCGTTCCACTACACTTGCTTTTAAATTACTATATGTTGAATAATGATTTATATTATATTTTTTCATTAAAGTGTAAAATAGGGCATTATAAAATTCTTTTCCTTGGTCTGATTGTAAATTAACTGGAATACATCCCTGGTTAAAAACTTTTATCATAGCTTTAGTAACGTCTTGAGCTGACTTACTTTTTACGGGCTCAGCAAAAGCAAATTTGGAGAAAACATCAATTACGGTTAATAAATATTTAAATCCTTTGTTTATTGAAGCGTATGGAATCATTTCAACTAAATCAATTTGCCATAAATCATCAATTCCTTTCGTTACCACTTTACGTCTTGGGTAATTGCGTCTTGCCGGTTTGTGGAGCTCCTGAACTACTTGGTGCTTGCTCATTTTTTTTCTCAATTAAAAACAGATCGTTCTCGTTGGCTTTTATAGGACTAATATGTTCTATATTTTTAATTCTACGTAATATTTTTTGAATGTAATAATCAACGTAGTATTTAACAATTGCGCTATTATCTTCGGTAGATTTATGTACATTTCGTATTTCTTTTCCTTTAGCATCATAAATTTTATTTTTTAAAGATATAGTAGTTTCTTTTATGTCACTTTACAATCCAGAAATTCTGTCATCAATATATTTTTTTGTAGCAGCTTCATTGTCAAGTACAGGTTGTAATAAATTTATTAAACGATGATTTTCCAAGTCAAATTCTCCGTACGCATTTATATTTAAATTTTAAATGTGCGCGAACGTTTTATTGTTCGACCAAATTTGTCGATCCACATTTTACAACTAGATCAAAATAACTATGTGTTAAACTATTATATTTGCCTCTCGTAATTTTTCCACAATAGACATAATTTCATTATTATGACCCGTATGACCAGCTGATTTCGAAGCTAATAGTAAACGTAGTCTATCCACTAATTCGTTTGGGTTATCCCAATAAACATACTCACGTTTAAAATTTGTGTAATTCATTAAACCAAAACCTACTGATTGAGATTTACTTGTATATGGTGCACCTCCTGTTGTTATGTACGGTTTTATTATGTGTAAATATTTATAATTTTGCGAGCCTTTTATTGCACCATTAGAATCATAATTTCTACGATGAACATTTGTTTTTAATGCAATATCTAAGTAATTGTTTTCATCTTCTTTTTCGTAAGAAAGTGGTCTTTTTTTAAAAAGTAATTCATACAAACCATACGTTCCTTTATACCATTTATCACGGACTTTAATGTCATTGTGTTCTATTTCAATTGGTGAATTACCAATCATGAAACGATCATGTTGATATCGAACTCCATACACGGTATCAGAATCTTTAGCAGTTGCAAAGTAAAATAAATATGAACCAGCTATATTACCAAATTGTTGTTCTAATTGTTCTAATTCATTTTCAGGACCTTCAATTGTAAGTTCAGTTTCTTCAGGCTCTGATTCAAAAACCTCCTCATCTTCCAAGAAAGATACTTCAGGTTTTGTTTTATTTAAATATTCATCTTCTAAGAAAGAATCTTCTGTTTTTGTTTTATCTAAATTTAAATTCGGTTTTCTATAGTACTTTACAGGGAATTCATTTTTTCGTTTTTCTAATAGTTTTGCTCTAGGAGAATTTAATGTGTCACTATATTTTTTTAGCTTTTTTAGTATCACTGCGTCACTTGGTTTTATTTGTTTGACAATCTCTTTTAAAGGTTCGGTTACGGGTTTAAACGTTTCTTGCAACAATTCTTCAGTTGCTACTTTACCACGTTTTAAAGCCTTATATTTTTTACGTATTGTATTGCTAATTTCTATAATG
The DNA here is from genome assembly GCA_963942605.1 of Poecilus cupreus. Lineage (NCBI taxonomy): Eukaryota > Metazoa > Arthropoda > Insecta > Coleoptera > Carabidae > Poecilus > Poecilus cupreus. The sequence goes on from OZ012713.1 coordinate 13,428,154, forward strand.
TCTTTTAACGTTTTTTTCCCCTTAGTCATTATGTTAACTAATAGACACTCATTCTCATAATAAATAATTATTTACTGTTTCAAGCTTATAAATACAATTACAATTACAATAATTATTGTTATTAAAGGTGTAATTATATCACATAAAATTCTTAATCCATCCATTTAAAAAAATTGTCGAAGCCACAACGGTAACGCCCCTCGTGACTATCTTTGTCAATAGATCATTTACATGTAGGGGGCGCTGCTATCGGAGTTTGGTATTAAAAACTAACCTCACTTTTTGGTGCTTGTTAATATACATTGTATTCCGTAATTGAGCACTATGCCTTATAACTGTTGTGTTCCTCAGTGTTCAACTGTCTCTAATAAAGATAGAAATATTATGTTTTATAAATTTCCGACAAATAAACGTTTAATTTAAAAATGGTTGATTGCTAAACGATCTATGAAATTTCCGTCAAGACATACTAAAGTATGTTCAAAACATTTTCTGCCGACTGACTACACCATTACTAATATGGGTAAGTAAAATAATATGAAACTTTATGTATTTTACATATTATTTGATCATTTCAGGCCAATGGAAAATACTTAACTACGAGTGTGCAATTCCGTCTCAGTTTTTACCACTACGAAAATTTGATAAGTTAGTAAGCAGTAATCGTGCAGACATATTAATAAAGAGAGAAAATGCCAGAACTGAAATAAGAGAAAAACATTTCGATATTGAGGCCAGTATAGATGAATTGCCGGCCGAAAGTTTCGGGGATATTGACGCAGAAGACAATTGTGGAGTGGCAACCATTCCTGCTCAAAGAGAAGTAGCAGCTATGTCTACACAAACAGTTATAACATTCAGTAGGTCCCAGTTAATTTCATACAGTTTTTTAAATGAAACATAGTTGAAACAAATGACAGGCTGTAATTCAAAAACATTAAATTTTTTTTGTAGCCATTTAGGTAGTTCATACACAAGATTCCATTACGCTTTGAACATGCAGGATGAACTACTATTAACACTGATGAAATATAAACTTAATTTATATTATTCCACGTTAGTTAGTTTGTTTGATATAGATTTGCGGGCTGTAAAGAATATTATTACAAAGTGAACAGAACATAATATACAAAACTTAAAAAAAAATTATTTTTGGAAATTAATAGCTGTATCCAGTGGAAAGTACGACATAGTTTTAGAATGCACTGAATTTCGTATTGAAAGAAGCTCTGATCCATTGGAACAACAAGGTACATATTCAACATACTATGGTACAAATACATTTAAAGTTTTGATTGGAGGGACGGAAGAGGGATCAATTGGTTTTGTATCCGATATTTATGGAGGATCGATAACGGATCGCAAAATAACGGAAATATCTGGAATTATCGATTTGCTAAAAGAAGGTGAATACGTTTTGGCAGACAGAGGATAATTATTGAAAATTTAATTGGATTAGCAAAAAAAAAATATAAAATATTGTGTGACAGAAATCCCAAATATATGTGGCCTATTGCAAATAAAATAATGTATAATTGTTTCATGCTAATTAACTTTAAGAATCCTATTGTTAATTTTACAGAACATAAACATAATTGAAATGTTATAATTACTTAAGAAAATAAAAAAAACAAGATATTACATTGAATTTTTGTTATTGTTTTTTAAAATTTCTTATTCGTACATTAATTTTAATTCTTTTTAATTCATTTTTAAGTGAATTCAAATTCATATTAATAAATAAATGAAGTGCAAACAATAAACTATATTGAACTACCATTAACACTTACAACTAATACCAAACTTCGACTGTGCGCACCTCGCGGAGACATATCGAACTAAAGTAGTGTAAATGATCTATTACAACAAATCCGTACTTATCTTTCCAACAATGTGCACACAATTTTTTAAACGTTTCAAATGACATGTCTGTATTAACATGATCATTATATATATATATATATATATATATTCATTACATCTTGTTTAAATAATATTATTAAATTCGCATTGTCTCGAATTAAATGCTTTGGAATTTTTGCATACGATTGAGATAAATAGAATGAGTCAATTTTATTATGACGACCCATACTAAAATATTCTCGCATACAGTCTTGTTTGTTGCACACTACATCGTCAAATATAAACACTGAATTTAGTTTTGCATCTTTTGGTTTAACTATATCAATATTTTCATTGTACGGAAAATAACCCATACCTTTTATACGTTGCAAACAATTTTCTAAAAATTTATATTTAGGCTGATGCAGAGATTTGGAATAAACATATACATTTGCATATTTTAACCCATTTTCATGCATTAGTAAACCTAAAATAACGTTTGTTTTTCCACAGTTTGATGGACCGCATACAATACAACGAATAGTATTTGGTAAAAGGGGGCTGTGTCTAACTAATTTTTTATTTGGTTTAATATCAAAATTTTTTACGTCTAACTTTTGTTTTTGTTTAATAAACTTCATTTTAATTACTGAAAAGATATAAATAATGACTGCGTATTTATATATTTATTAGTCGCATACATGTTGTTATACGGGCAGGGATTGCTAAATAAAACAATAAATTCTCTTCCGGTTGAACTACACATCCCCGGATATCAGTATTGTGGACCTGGAACAAAACTTAGTGAAAGATTGGCAAGAGGAGACACAGGTATCAATCCGCTGGACGAGGCTTGTAAAGAACATGATATATCGTATTCCAAACATAACAATTTAAAAGATAGACATCAAGCAGACTACATATTACAAGAAAAAGCTTGGAAACGAGTTCGTGCAAAAGACGCGTCGTTCGGGGAAAAAACAGCGGCTTGGGCTGTAAGTAACGCAATGAAAGCAAAACGAAAATTTGGTATGGGGTCGTTTAATGGAGCCATTAAAGATGCGCGTATAGCATTAAAAAAATCTAAAGTAAAAGATCCTAAAAAAGCTATTAAAATTGCTCTGAAAGCAGCGAAAATGTCTATGAAATATAAAAAACCTAAACTAACATCCCGTATAATACCAGTTCCAAAGACAGGTGGTATTTTGCCATTTTTAATACCACTATTTGCCGGTTTATCTGTAACTGGAGCTCTTGCTGGAGGTGCGGCTGGTATTGCTAAAGCGGTAAATAGTGCATCAGCTGCGAAAAAAAAATTAGTCGAAGCGGAAAGACATAATAGACAAATGGAGGCCATTGCATTAGGAAAACAGGGTAGTGGACTATATCTGCGACCATATAAGAAAGGATTGGGGCTTTTTTTAACATCAAAAAACTGCCAAAAAGGGCGTTAAACAATTTAGAGTTAAAAAAATTTGCCAAAAATATTCCATACTTTCGAGGAGTCTACATGCGTAACGCCCTAACAAAAAAACCAAAAATAAATTAATGTGCAATTATAAATTTAGATGATAGAGATGGACCGGGAAGTTATTGGGTAGCGTTTGTAAAACGAGATCGAGAAGTAATATATTTTGATAGTTTTGGAAACTTACCACCACCGCAAGAACTTGTAAAATATTTTGGCCCCAATGTAAATCTCCAATATAATTATAAACAATATCAAAAATATAACACATATAATTGTGGTCATTTATGTATAAACTTTCTTATAAATACTATAAAATAAATAAAAATATTATCATTTACAAATATGTCTTTGACTATAACACTTACTGGTAATACGTCTGAGATAAGTACAGATTTATTTCCTCCAATAGAGTTGGATGATGATTATTGTATTGGTCTAGTAGATTTTGAAACGTATCACTCGATACCAAACATTGACGTTCATAATAACAAATTTTATTATAATAAAAAGAAAAAATTTGAAATCCCCATTGGGTCTTATGAAATTGATGATATAAATAATTATATACGTGTAAAAGTGGGTGATCCAAATGCAGAATTTGTTTCAATAAGTAACGAAATTAAAAGAGAATCACGTGGACAAAAACAAAACTTTTTCACTTTACGCCCTAATAATATTACATTAAAATGTGAAATAAAAAGTACTCTAGAAATAGATTTTACACCTAATGATTGCATTGGACCATTATTAGGTTTTTCAAAAAAAGTCCTAATACCTATTGAACTACACGAATCGGACTTGCCGGTAAATATAACAAAAGTAAATTCTATATTAATTGAATGTAATATTGTGAATGGTGCATATAAGAACAATGAAATTATGCATACTGTATACAGTTTTCATCCGTCGTACGCTCCTGGCTTTAAAATATCCGAAGTACCAACAAATGTTATTTATTTACCAGTCAACACTCGAACAATAAACAACATTACGCTAAGTCTTATAGATCAAGACGGTGATTTAGTTAATTTTCCAGGAGAGCTAATTACAGTAAAATTGCATTTGAAAAAAATCTAATATGGGAATTGTATATAAAAGAGTTTTAAATACACATAATAAACGCATTCGTCGTCAAACTTCAAAGAGGTTAACACATGAAAATATAAACTTTTTAATACAGCAGGGGTTCAAAATTAAAAATGAGCAATATTCTGCAAATTAATTCAGCCATTGAGTACGATAATTCTATTTCACGAAAAGAATTACATACATATTAACCATATATTGCTACAACTATTAATAATAGTGACGAAATTCGTATACAAATTCAACAACAAGATATATACACAAATCCCAGTGAAAGTTACTTGTACATTGAGGGACAACTCAAAAAACCTGATGGTACCGACCCTCCAGCAGATACAAAAATAACAAACAATGGTTTTGCAAGTTTATTTGAAGAAATAAGATATGCTCTAAATGGTATCGACATTGAAAAAAATAAATTAGTTGGAATATGTAGTACTATGAAAGGATATGTTTTGTTAAATAGTGCAGAATATCAAGCGCTGGAAAATGCTGGTTGGGGACTAAAGTCTAATAAAATAGATTCACATGGAAATTTTAACGTTTGCATTCCTCTACGAACTTTACTCGGATTTGCTGAAGACCATAATAAAATTATTATAAACATTAAACAAGAACTTATTTTAATACGTGCTCGCAATGATTTAAATGTTTACACATCTTCTGCTGAATTAAAATTATCTTTAAATAAAATCAAATGGTGTGTTCCACATATTTTTGTTGATGATAAGCAACGATTAAAATTGCTAAAAGTTTTGGAAAATAATATTAATTTACCAATTGCATTTAGAAGTTGGGATTTATATGAATACCCTTCTATACCTCAGTCAAGAAAAATTGTGTGGCCTATTAAAACTTCAAATGCTCTTGAAAAACCGCGTTTTCTAATATTTGGATTACAAACTGATAAAAAAAATAAATATGAAAAAGATGCGGGTCACTTTGATTATTGTAAATTAACAAATTTTAAATTATACTTAAATTCGGTTTGTTATCCGTATGAGAACTTAAATTTGGATTTTACAATTAATCAATATGCACTAGCATATCATATGTTTTGTCAACTACAAAATTCTTTTTATGGGCGAGAAACTACTCCGTTTTTGAATTTAGAAGAATTTAAAAACATTGCTCCGTTAATTGTAATTGACTGTAGTAACCAAAATGAGTCAATAAAATCTGCGTCGGTTGACGTCAGAGTTGAATTTGAATCCAGTGAAAATTTCCCCGCTAACACGGCCGCTTACTCTCTCATTATACACGATCGTATTGTTGAATATAACCCACTATCAGGGAACATAAAAGCAATAGTTTAAATTTTGACTCCGAGCAAGATGGAACTCATTGTTGATATACAAGGCTTTCAAGCAACTAACTATATTATAGTACCTAAAGAAATTGCTGTATTGTTAAGAGATGGTTCTAAATTAAAACATTTTCTTGTAAAACCTCCGTTCGCATGAGCTGATTTACCCCAATAAAATAAAAAAAAACTGCAATTTGGTTGTACCGCAATCATCATGGACTACGATGGAGCGATGGACACATTGATTATGGAGACATGTGTTATATTTTACGAAAAATATTGCAAACAGCTAATAAAATATATGTGAAAGGTGCAAATAAAAAAGAATTTTTGAAGTGGTATAATTTAAACAACTGTGAAATAATAAATTTAAAGGAATTTAATGAGTGTAAATCTTTAAAAAATTGTTTATCTCTTCGCAGATGTTTTGAACATTGTGAACCATATGTATGTGCAATGAGCAATGTATACAAAATTAAAAATCTATTAGCCGATAATAATGAAACTATGTATGATGATTTATAAATAAAAAAAAACAACTTTAAACAAAATAAATGTTTTATTTTATATTCAGATTCTACATCATTTATTTTTATATAAACAATTCTGACATTTTTTTCTCAATACATTAAATATCTCTATACAATTTAATTGCATTTTTCAACTCTTCTTTTTCACGATTAAATATTTTTCTTTTATACCTACAAATTTATTTAACATTATAAAATTCAACATCTTTCTGCACAATTTCAGGATAATAATACATTAGTTCAGTTATACCTAATTTACATAAGCTATTGTCTATGTTTAATAACTTATCAATATTACAACAAAAGTCTACAAAAATGTTATTATTATTACACTCTAGTGCTCTTTTAACAATAGTATTATAATAGTTATAAAAGTCTAAATATTGTAATTTATTTATAGCGTTTTGTATGATATACTTTAAATTAATCAATTCTTTATATGATTCTGCACCCAAGCATAACTCATTAGTATTATTTCCACTTTTTAACGAAATTATTGGTTTATTATTAACAAAATAAAAATATATATTATAATAATTTAACATTTCATAATCAATATTATTCTCACCATTAAAGTAGGATGAAATTGCTATATTTTGTTGCATAAATTGCATCCATTCTAATAAAGTGAAAATAATACCCGAGTATGAAAAATTATTTGTTAGTTTAACAGTTATTTGAAATTGATTTAGCGGGTCTATTCCTACACTAACCCATTTTGTTAAACTTTTATTTAATGGATACCTTAATTCGTTAAGTAGTTTATTTATTTTCCACGCTTTAGATGTCTGTTCTTCCACATGAATGTTTGAAGATTTGGAAACGAGTTGGTTATTTGGTTTTAAAAATTCTGCTAACGTTTCATCCTTCAAAACTGCCATATATTGTTGAGTGGTCGCCTCTTCAGACATCATTGGATCAGCAGTTGACACTCGTTCATGCCTTATTCGTGTAGCTGATACTTCAACTGTATGAGGTTGAATTCGTTTTTTTGATGCATATGTTCCACTGGGATATTGTTTATTTTGGCAAACCATCTTTAAACAGTAATTAAAAATAATTAAAAATAGTTTAAATTAATTTGAAAAATAAAAATGTTAACTTACATTTTAATCGGATACAAACACGTTCAACACTAACAAACAAGTGAATGCAATCGTTTATGATGTTTTCTATTATATTTGTTATCTCTACTCCCATCAAATTAATATACAATCTCAATTCGTTTTTTCCACACAGATGCCTCGAGTCACAGGAAATGTACATGCTTTAAAAAATATGTGAATTTTAATCACTAAAATTGTTGTCAAAATTAATATTACGAAATATTTTATCTAGCGGCGCTGAATTGTACATCCTGCAGAAATTATCATAAGTATGTGAATGTTAATCACTAAAATTGTTGCCAAAATTAATATTGCGAAATATTTTATCTAGCAATGCTGAATTGTACATCCTGTAGAAATTATCATAAACGTACACTTATCGTACACGAAATAATATCCATATTTTTTAATGTAACATATTATTATATTATACATATATTTATACATAGGTAATTATAATATAGTTAAATTTTACATGATTTTTAATTAGTTTCATATACTACTACATAATTTCGGGTGAAATACATAAACATTGTTAAGTCCCTGGTAATATATACAACTAGTTTTATAACAAGTTATTGTGCCAGGAAGTAGAGTAGTTGGTGGCATAAATGTCCAAGTAAACTTTCCTTCGCAACCTGGGCACTTCCTAGGCAGTCCTTTACACCCAGGTTTTGAACAATAAGTACACATTATTGGTTTGATTTGCGGCATTGTGTTAAGCTAGAAAACAAAAATTATTTCTAAGTATAAAAATATATAATTAAATAATATTAATTACCTGATTATTCCTCTTGTTGCGAGCAAATAATAAAATTAAAAGTTGTTTCCACAGCTGTATTCGTATTTACAGTAAAATTTGCATCTACAAATGATTGAGAAGATTTGGCATATGTTGCAAAATGAGCTTTGGTTTTATTCAGTTTTTTTGACGGCTTATCAGTTTCATCAATCTCATTGCAGTCGTTGCTGTCGTCGTTATCAATATACATACTACTACATCCGTCTATGGCAGTACGAGAAATATTTTTTGATCTGATTTGTTTATACGTTGTAATAAATAATTTTGTAATGCTATTATTATTTATTAGATTTAATTCTTTTGCTACTGAGCAATTTGGATTAACAATACAAAAGTCGCATCCATGATTACCCCATGAACGTAAATCATTTTCGCCAGGATAAAGTAAAATTTGAATTTCACTCTCACTATTATTAGTTATAGGTAATTTATTTAACATTATTATATTTGATTCTGTTGTTATTAAATGTAAATGAAATTTAATGTGATTTGTATATTTTTCGAACACATTTTTTGGTATAAACCACGTTACATTGCTACCATTAATTTCGACTTTTAATTTATTGTGTATATTGTGTTTAACACTCAACTATATACTAAGTGTAAAGAATACATTGTGTACGTATTTATTTAAGATTTGTTGATTAAACGGGTTTAGAATGTTGGTGTATCATTTCGTTCACCAATTATAAAGAAAACATCTTAATATAATATCACCTGTTGAGATATTTATTAACAATACAAGCTGTCATCTGTTGTGTTTTTTTTTTTCAAATATTTTTTACACTTTTTCCTTATAAAATACGGCATTTCTGATGTGCGACTGTGATAAGACATGTGAGTGAGTGAGATAAGCTATATACATTGTTCTAGAAAAAAAATTATGCTCTGGTTTTTTCTAAATATTTTTTACACTTTTTCCTTATAAAATACGTCATGTGATATCTCCGAGTGTTACTAAAGATAGGTAATACAATAAAAATTATACTTTGGGTTTTTTCCAAATATTTTTTACATGTAATACGTCATTTCCGACACATCTTCAAGACGTTTGTGATTAAAACTCTCTTGCGGCCTTTATGCTTAATTTTTCTTAATCTGTATTTCTGTCTACCACCTGTTATTACCTTTATTACCTATTATTAATATTACCTGTTATTATCACCTTTACTACCTGTTATTAATATTACCTGTTATCACCTTTACTACGTGTAACCTTTACTACGTATTATCTTACTATTTTACTACGTATTACCGGTTATCGCCTTTACTACGTATCACCTGTACTACGTATTACCTTTACTACGATATAGTATTAGACAAAGACAACCACAAATATATGAATGAACTATCGCGTTCTCTCTCGCACTCATTGGCTCTTATGCACCAGCCACCGGGTGGCTGCGCCAGAACTCTCCATCTTTCCCTACTTACATTGCTGAAGTAATAGGTATACCTACCTACACGAATAATAATTCTAGTATTTTACAATAATAATGCCATAACTTGTCGTGAAAATGACTCACTGTATTGTGACATATAATTGTGTAAAGATGCACGTAAGATACAATAAACAGTGAATTAAAATTAATTAAGAAGCACAAACACACGAAATACATAAGTGTATATGTAATGCAATTGTAGAACAAAATCAATAAAAGTTATTAAGTTAACAATCCGAAAAGAACTCGTAATATTGTAATATTCTTTGTGTATTCTGATTTTATAACAATGATTTATAGTTTTCTGAGCTTACATATATCTAATACTGGCAAAGAGTTGTTACATTTCATACACATTTAATTAGTCCCTTTTCGATATCCTGTATAGCTACGTTTTCGCACTCTAAAACATTTCCAGATTGTCTTGTAGTACATTGATTATTACCCAATGTTATATAACTATTTAAAATCTTAAATACAAACTTAATCAATTCATAAATTTATAGAGATGGGATATTTATAAACCTGACTTAAAGAAGTTTTTTTTACATGATACTCTAAGATCTTGTCACGTATCAGAATTTTAATTTTCTGCATTTTCTTCCAAACGTCTAAACTTGAGGAGAGGGGGTGGGTAGAGTAAATTTCGAATTTTTGTTAAATTTGAGGAGGGCGCCAGGTGCACGTGCACTCCAAGCTTTGCAAAAATACCAAAACAATAAGATCTGTGATTAATGTGGAATGCACGGAACAAAGGGGGTTGTGTGATATGCAGTTTGTTTCAAAGAAAAGTCTAAATATGAGTTTAATAATCTGGTATATTGTGTAGTTGTGATTAAATTTTGACAAAACAAATTACCAAAATGTAAAAATATTCTTAATATAAATGAGCAGATGACTGAAATGATGATTAAGCGAACCTTGGGACGATGTCACGATTTATGCGCCGGAACATGTCCGTAATGTATGTGAGTCGGTGGCCGCGCGGACAGCGTGTTCGCTTTCTGATCACACCCCTATGCTGTCCAAACTAAACACACAAAGCACACTCACAGACACCACACACTACACACGCACATATAAAAACACAAACTGGCAAGAGTTCAGAAAAACTCCTGACAAATACATTGTAATACAACCACACATACATACAACACACGATATTGACACACAAGTACACTCCCTCACAAATATTATTACACACGCACTAGATAAACACACACGCACAATTAAACTCGATCCGCTCAAGGACAAAATACCAGAACACATAAAACAACTCATAACACAACGCAACACAACACGAAAGCTATGGCAGAGGTCACGCGATCCCGCACACAAAACACACATGAACACCCTCACACGCCAAATACAAACAGAAATCAAAGCATACAACAATAAAACCTGGCAAGACAAACTCCTTTCCCTTAACTCAAATGACAACATACTCTGGAAACTTACACATACACTGAAAAAACCATTCAAACCAATTCCAGAGTTAACAACACAAAACAACACTACACTTTTCACAGATGAACAGAAAGTCGAAGCGATCGCTGACACTTTTGAAAATGTTCACACACTTAACACACAACACACACCTGAACAATTAAATATAATTAATACAACACAACAATTCCTAAATTCCCCTACACAAATAAATCGCACACACGTAACGAAATTCCTCACTAAACCTATCATATCCATAATCAAATTCTTTCCTTACCAGAAGGCGCCAGGTCCTGACAACATCCAAAATATAGTCATTAAAAACCTATCCCGAAAAGCCCTAGTGCAGTTTACCTATATCATAAATTCTATGATTAAGCTCCACTATTTCCCGCAAACGTGGAAAACTGCACCTAACAAAAATCCAAAACTACCCTCCAGCTACCGCCCTATCAGCCTTCTCAGTAGACTGTCAAAGGTTGCTGAGAAGGTCATCCTATCCCGAATCCAAAAACAGACACAAAAACACCAAATAATCCCCCAATTTCAATTTGGATTCCGACCAAAATACCAAGTAACGAGAATCGTAACAGACATAACTACCAACTACAACAAGCAAAATATCACAGTAATGGCCCTTCTAGACGTTGAAAATGCTTTCGACAAAGTGCGGATAGAAAGGTTCATTTACAAAATGATTTAAGTTAAATTCCCACCTACACTAATCAAACTAATATACTCCTATCTCACAAACCGTTTTCTAAAAGACAAAATAAATAACACCCTTTCCATCCCCCACCCCATAGCTGCCGGCGTACCGCAGGGTAGTTGCTTAAGCTCGCTGCTTTTCACCCTCTACCTATATGACATCCCCACTTTCCCTAAAACCAAAACCGCTCTCTACGCAGATGATACGGCCCTATGTGCCCACTCATTTAGCGCAGAGGTAGCTAACAAACAGCTACAAATCCACATTAACATCCTACAACCCTACTGGCGCCTCTGGAAAATTTCCATCAACCACGCAAAAACCGAAACCATAGTTTTCACAGGCAAACACATAAATAACAAAGTTTACACACCGCTAAAACTCAACGATCACCGTGCAATTCCCTCTCCGTCAGTTAAATACCTCGGTATGACGCTTGAACCCCGCCCCGACTACAAAACCCACTTTAAAAACGTCATACATAAAGCATCCCATGTAGTGCGATCCCTATATCCCTTATTAAACAAAAACAGTAAAATGTCCCCTAAAAATAAATAAATCCTTTACACCACCATTATCAGACCCATCATATCATACGCATGTCCAGTATGGTGTAGTGCGACGAAATCAGCACTACTACCCCTGCAACGATTCCAAAATAAATGTCTGCGCTTAATTAATAGCGGACAGATATGAAAGAATCGAAGATTTACATAATATAACCAACATACCATACATAGAACAAATGTCACAAAAATTTTATAAAACACAAATTCATCACAATTCACTCACACGCACAATGATACATATCAGAGAGCACAACGCTCCCTTCCCTCTCAAAGACAAACTACCCTACCAGACGCTTCCCGTCTTCCACCAACGCGAACCTGAACCATAACATCTCGCACTAACAACCATACTAACACCCCCATAATCACCAAAACAATTAAATGTAAGCAGACGTCATAACCGCATTGTAAATATCATCAACAATCATTCACTAAATTATAAGCTCACAAGCATTACATCACAATCACACCATCTATTCATCCATATAATATTAGAAAGTGTCATAACCGCATTGTACATATCATTAACAATCACTCACAATAGTATATAAGTTCATATGCACAATTAATTATATTCATGTTACACTTCTTATCTTCATATTGTAAGTAAATATCATAACCGCATTGTAAAAATCACACCGTCACTCATTTAGCTCATAAGTTAGTTTTAAGCACAATTGTCTCAAGTAGGTTTTTTATTTTTTTCCTACATCACTTACACGATCATTCATTATACACGCACACTGCATCACACGCACACGATCACCAGTTGTTAAAAACTAATAAATGTTTAAATAAATGTTAACTACTTGGTAAGACCTATGGCCAGGACCACTGTTGTATATAAATGTAGAACAATACAAGACCGCGCCATTCACGACGCCAGGGGGCGGTTCGCAGCGCCGATACGTAAACACAATCACAATTGCATAGCAAATGTGATTGTATTACGTACTACGCCGTCGACGCCCTCCTGGACACTGATCGTGAATGAGCCGTGTCTTTATGTAAAAAATGTACATATGAAAACTAATAAAACTCGTTCTAATTCTGTTCGCTTGGTGCGCGGAAGGTCATCAGTTCAAACCCCGGTCGGGCCACACTTTATTAATTTTAAAATTAAAGTAGGTCACATGACTAGTCGCTAACCTATCAAATAAATTCATAAAAATCAATTTTGAATCGACTTTTGTATTTTTAACGATCTTTTTTGTAATTTTTGGGGTTCGTACGCGACCAATTAATTCTTTGTTTTCGTGGGAGGATTTTGGGTATAAATACGAGAGCTGGCGAGCAAACAGTCAGAATGTGTGTGCCTTCTAGCTTGAGTTCTCTTGCCTGGGGTGTGCCAGATAAGTGCCGATAGCTCCAGAAACGAAGAAATACTGCTGGTGAGTCGTGCAAGTTTAATTTTCGGTCCGTATCCCGTACCATTCCCGAACTCAGTGCGTGTTGAGTTGTTACCGTTCTTGTTGGTCAGTGTGTGCTGACCGACGTCCGCTACCTGTTGGTGCTGAACAACGCTCGTACCTCTGTGCCCCAGTGAGTGCTGAGACACTTCCGGTTAGTCAGTGAGCGCTGGCTAGCCTCCGCCTACCCCGACCCAATACGTAGTCAGTGTGTGCTGACCCTTCCCCGCTTATATCTCGCGTTTGGACATACAACGCCGACTTCGCCTTGTTTGCCTGCCTTACATCGTTCGTTAATCTATTTTTATCACAGTTCCATCTGTATATAATTCATATTATTTTCAATAAATAATCAACCTACATCTAGTGAACAAATACGTCTTTCGTGATTCAAAAGTTATTTTTCGAAAGCAAGTTGAAATGAATCGTTTATGATTATTGACTGTTTTTCTATTAAAATCTTATTATCCTATAACTTTTTGAAAATGATATGCGCAAATATTTCAGAATCATTGTTTCCTTTCAGAATTACTTCATTCACATTGGCGATACAAAACCTAGGTCAAAAATCGATTTTATCGAATTAATTCTCAGAAGTTTTTTCGTGCGCATTGCTACCCAAATTAGTTTAGGCAAAAATGCTTCAAATACATCTTGTATAGCATAAAATTATATATATATATATATATATATATATATATATATATATATATATATATATATATATATATATATATATATATATATATATATATATATATATATATAACTTAATTGATCAGAACTCGAATATTGGTTTTTAAAAACTTTATTTTTGCTCAGGAACAGAGAGGCAAAGTTTCTAGATGTTTAGATGGGGCAGGTCAAGTTCGTATTTCGAGGCTGTTTGTCCTAAAAACGCAGCTGCCGGCTTCGTCTGTTATCTCAGAGATGTGTACTGGGTTTTGGTCTGTCTGTTCGTTAATACTGTCAGAATTATATTCCTCATTAGTATTATTTATTTCAATATCTTCGATGTTAAAAAGTTCTTCGGCAATGTATTTTGGAAAGTTTGAAAAATTGTTTGCGCGATAATTTTGCATTGATCGTGGTGGTCCGGGCATTTGTCTAGCATTGTATGGTAGAGTTTCGTGTAGAAATGCTCATTGCAGTTGGTTTGTGAAATTTTTGACTATCAGTTGGATTTCTGTTGGTCATATTTTGTGGATTAATATTTGATGGCATGCTAGGTGTATTAAAAGTTCTAATAGAATTTTAAATCATGGGTTGTTGGAAATTGGTGAGAGCGGGATATGTTAATGGTTAGAATCTATTGTATGTTTGTATGTTTTGTGTGTTTGGTTTTTGTGATGGCTTTTGTGTGTTTAGCGAAGTGTTTTTAGGTGACTTATTGACGTATTCAAATTGAAAGTCATTCGCTAACATGTTTAGCGCTGAGGTTTAGTGGATTTTTAGCTCGCATTAATTAACCTATTGGTTCTTTTAAGAGCATAATTTTGAAAGTAATCAATCATAATTTTTTATGCTTCTGGGGTTCCGTGCTAATATATGATATTTGTAAATTAAGAAAATGTTGCAACCTGCTGTGGAAATCGAAAACATATTCGTTTTGACTCTGTTTTAGTTCAGTTAACTCAATATTAAGAGTGAACCAATCTCTTTTATCAGTGTAAGTACTCAGTAGCGCTGCTTTGAGATCGTCCCATTTAGTGATTATGCTACTAGCAATGTTCACGGCCGCTTCACCTTTAATTTTTGATAAAATTGAACTCATGAGATATTCATTTTGGAAGCCAGTGGGGTAGAGATCATTATAAAATTTAGTAACTAATTTTTGGGAGATTTCTAAGAATCTGGGAAGCAGTTTTCTTTCTCCGTAAAAGTCCGGAATCATATGCAGATACTCCTTTTTTAATACTGGTACTGCCATGTTTAATAATGGATTTTTTAATTTTATTTCTCTATTATTTAAATTTTGTAATAAAATACGATTCTCAGGGTCGAAATCGGAGTCAGATTCAGAGGAAGAGCTATCAACGGGAGTGATAGGGATATCTCTATATGACATGTGTTGTACTCACAAAAACATCAATGCCAGCTTCATGTGCCCTGAAGTCTTCACTGGTGATGAGCCGTACGGCGTTCTCAGTTGCGTGGAGATGCGTCGAGTAGTCTTCTGGTGGAAGTTGGATTTGGTTGAATGATTTCGATAGCCAATTAATTATAAATGAAACAAATTATATTCGCTAATTTGTTTGGCTATCCTACCGACTGCGCCACTTAACTTTTTAGTCCAACGAAACCAGTTTTTAAAAAAGAATTATTTCTTTATTAAAAGGAGTGTTTACAAACAACATGTAAATCTAACTGACTACAAATTCAACATACACTACTATTTATAATATTCAACATTCACGTTCCATAAAATAGTCTATTCAGAACTTCTGCTGGTATATATATATATATATATATATATATATATATATATATATATAGGCAGCACCAAGCACCTCAAAACGCCGTTTTTTGTACTTTTTTTAGATTCTGGCCAATAACTTTTTTCAATTTGCTTCAAAGATGCTGAATTTTTTTTCTGGTATTCCCAGATCAATACCAAATAAGTCAATATAACCGACATAGGGGTTTGTCCTATCCTAAAGGCGAAGAAAAATCCTCAAAATACCCAAAATCGTTTTTTTCAGGTATTTTGTTATTCCATCGATTGGAATCGTTATTGGATTTAATTAGGTGCTGCCACCTAACTTCATACTTATATGATCTGAAACTGTTCTGTAGAGCATACAATTGATGAATCTAATGTTCTGGATTTAACACAGAAACAAAATATAACTATTCCAATCGACAGAATAACAAAATACCTGAAAAACTCGATTTTTTTGTACTTTGAGGATTTTTTCTTCGCCTTTAGAAAAGGGTAATCCCCAATGTCTGTTATATTGTCTTATTCGGTATTGATCTGGGAATACCAGAAAAAAATTCAGCCAATTTGAAGCAAACTGAAAAAAGTTATTGGCCAGAATCTAAAAAAAGTGCAAAAAACGGCGTTTTGAAGTGCTCGGTGCTGCCTGGGTATTCACCAGAAAAATGTTTCAGCACAACTTTTTAGACGGAACTCTTTCATTTTAGACCCTAGAGAACGAAATCTGTTTTTTTCGACCCACCCTAATATACATACATATATATATATATATATATATATATATATATATATATATATATATATATATATATATATATATATATATATATATTGATGCACGGTATCTTGTCGCCTCCGGTGTATGGAAAAGGCGACCTGGCCTCCGGGTCTTCCCATTGAGCTACATCGACAAAAAATTTATATATGGGGTGTTGAAATGATAATTAATCCGAATTCCTTGAGAGGGGTAAAGATTTTAAAGTTTTTTTGGGGTCATATATGGGGAGCACAGAAAGTACGCTGTGACCTCCGAAAACTGTATATATGCGTACACCTTGTAGTCGTTGTTGCCTCCGACAATGTTGCCACATTATCGGAGGTCACATAGACACTTCTTTATATGCGTTCTGGATTTTAAATATAAAAACACATACACAATTTACTTCTTTTGATGCCACGATGAATGAAATCTGTTATAAATAGTGAAACCTGTTAGACCAGGTATTCAATTCGTAATATTGTATATTTTTGAGAAATTTAAATTTCTTTCATACATTGTTATTTTGGTTAAATATTTTTTAACTTATCTCTTTAACAGTTCGTAAAAGGTAAAAAGTGTAAGAATCTTTTTTTGTGTAAAAAATATTGAGCTTTAATTTTGTATACTTGTTATCGAGTAAATGGTCAAAAACCCGCAAGACATAAAAATTCCGCCATTTTTAGCAATTTGCGGGAGGTTCCCATGGTCCGATATCCGGAAACTTTTGATAAGTTGTTCAGCGCATTTTTCTGAACAGGATTCCGTAAAAAAAACTTTCATTGCAATTTTATGTAAAATCGTAGATTTCTTGGACTATTCTTCTGCCATTACTTGTAGACCGTTGACCTGAGAAAAAATTGTTTTATTCAGAAGTTATAGGGAATTTTATTCTCTACAACTTTGTATATAACAATTTTTACAGTAAAATGTAGCGGAAACGATATATTTTTGAAAAAACAAATTTTGGCCGAGATTATCCAAGATGGCGGCGTCAACGGCAACCTTTTGGGTTTACAAATTTCAGGATTTCATTAGGGCTCCAAAATAAACAAAATTGCCAAGTATAAACTTTCACCGACCTTTTGCAAGGAAATGTCTTTTTCGTCTCTATTGACTGGACTTACAATGATATGCCCGTAAATAAACACGAAATAAAACTATTGTTCGTAAAAAAGTCCATACTGCTTTTTGTAATTGGAAGTTGATTAGACTGAAAAGGCTGTATATTAGTAATGGAAGGGTCTGAATTTTCTGCATTTTAATTCACACTTAATTCTGTTATGCATACTGCTGGCCATAAAAAAGTAGCCACTAAAATTTGTAATGCGTAACTAAACAAATTTAAATTCATAGAAGATCAAATTATTTATGCGATCCCTCCCCATGTGAGTGTCGCTGACAGTATCAGTGTTTTTGTAGCAAAAGTAGTAAGTAAGTATGTAAAATAAACCTAGCTAAGTAAATTACTTAAATTATAAGACATAGCTCCTTTATATAGCTGGCAGTGTACCAAATTTTTGAACAAATTACATGATTAACGTACATTAATTTCTTTTGACCGCTAAGAAGAATTTGATCCTATTTTAGCATTACGGACTTCTATGCAGAATGAATTAGATGCTTCACTTATATTACATATCTTAGGTGTTTGAATAACATGATCTTACAAAGGCAAAAGCTCCTCATATTCTTTTTCATTCGAGTTTGACTCGTCATTATCATTGGGATCTTTGGAATTTGAAAAAATGTGAAGTCACTAAATTCGACCCATTTCTGAAAATTGCGTAATTTTTTTGAATAGATGTAAATTATATATCAGTTACCTTAACTAAGTTACTTGGATCATCATCGCTTTTTTCTCCTTCTTCGTACTTTTGTGTTATGTCAATATAATTGTTTTCAATTACCTTATCGAAATAATTTGTGTCATGTTTTCGTACTTCTAAAATTTTTTCTTTCACCTCCTTTAATATATCATTTGAATGGTAATCCATAATTAAACTAGAATCTGCCAATAAAAGTTTGTGGCAATAGTCTAAGGAAGGGGTTTTCAAGAAATTGCAGCTTTTTGAAAAATGCTGAAAGAACACTTTCTAATGAAGATATTGCTATTGAAATTGTTATACGGCCATGGTTTCACATTGAATGAACATGCTGCGAAGTTGGTCACAATCGGTTTATAATTAACTGGGAGGTATTGTTTTTGGGTCAAAAAATTGGATAGTGAGTTTTCAATGAATAAGCACGTTTTAGGGTTTTACTGTGTGTGTGTGTGTGTGTGTGTGAACAATTTTGTGAATTATTGCTAATTATTAAACCGGAAGTAGCAGTTAACTTGAAGCCCTTACAGTTTTTCGTGAAAAGCGCGGTTAAATTTCCTTTTTCGACAATTTATGTTATTTTGAAAGTTGAAGAATATTTAATTTTCCATGTGTTTTGATTACACTAATTTTATTAATTTTCATTAGGTTTAGAAATAATTAAATATAAAGCAATTACATTTCACAAATCTTGCATTCCTTGTACTCGTACACCATGGAAACATTTAAAAATTTAAATTTTTTTTAGGAAATGTGACATATGTCATTTTGATTGTGAAGCTGTTTTCTTAGTCAAAAAATAAAATTAAAATA
The DNA here is from genome assembly GCA_963942605.1 of Poecilus cupreus. NCBI lineage: Eukaryota > Metazoa > Arthropoda > Insecta > Coleoptera > Carabidae > Poecilus > Poecilus cupreus. Next base: position 13,447,705 of record OZ012713.1, read on the forward strand.
CGAAATAAAATTAAATTTCTCAAATATAAATAGAAAATAAATAAATAAGAAGGTATATTTCAGTATCATCAAATAGTATTTTGTGTATCGTTTAAGAGTAGTATCGGGCTCCATCAGTTTTTTAATTTTAAAAACAACCAAAAAATTTTTGTAATTAAAATATAGTTGTCTTTGGTATTCGAGCACAATAAGTACGTTTTAAAAAAGGTTTCAATCGGTTAATAAATGACTAAGTAATAACAAAGGGCCTTATCTATATCTTGGGCCAATTTGGCCCATTCACAAACCTAGATCTACGAATTTTTTTCCGAAGCTGCGTACAAAATTTTATCATGATTGCCTAAAGCGTTCCCAAATAATGGTGCGCACGGACCGAGCGACCAGTTTTAAATTAAAGCCTTACTAATTATCAATTAATAAATATTTAAATGCCTTTTAATTTAAAAACGAATGGGAATTATGAAAACATTCAGACACCGTATGACGTTATTATGAAATATTTATATTTTAAATAGTGTAGTATTTATATACACATGTCCAATTTGTTGGCGTAATACTGAAAGGCTTTTTGGTAATACTAACTGCACAGTTTTATGAGCAACTTAGTCCTTGATGACATCATAACCAGATTACACTATCACTGCACGAATTTTTTTTCGCGAGCTGCAAATATGAAATGAAATCATATGAAAACACCCTTATCACCTCTTCTACGGCGTTGCCATTTAGCGGAGGCGGCAAAGTAGCATATGTAATACAAAAATGAGATTTATATAATCGGAGGCGACAACGTGCTCTCCTTATATATTTTGTGCAACACTAGCGCCTGCGGTATATACCGGAACTAAAAAATTTTTTTGTGAGTATGGAAGCTACGTTGTCGCCTCCGACCTATTTTTTAGTTTAGGGCTTTAGATGGCGTACTAAGGCCAAAACGGAAAAACGTTGTCGCCTCCGAAGTCGGAGGTGACAGCGTCATATATGAGGTGACAACGTTTCTTCAGTATCTACTTTGGAGGCGACAAAGTACCCTTTATCAATATATATATATATATATATATATATATATATATATATATATATATATATATATATATATATAAGAATATTCAAAGAACTTACTGTAATAATTGTTTTGTTTTTCGATAAGAATAATTGTAAGAAATAATTTAATCAAATGTGAAATCGCAAAACAAAATTCACGGGCGTGAACGAACTCAACCTGTGAAATATACTTCATCTGATATTGCAATGTACAAATCACTGTAAAAATTCTCACCCAAGGGCGAAATAGACAATATGCTAGCTTTATTTAATGGTTATAATCAAAACCTACAGTTTGCAGTTGAAATTGAGGAACACAACTCGATTCCATTCTTAGATATGACATTGATACACGAGGAGAATGGTACCATTAAAGCTATATGGTATAAAAAGTCTACAGCCAGCTCCAGATACCTCAGTTTTAACTCGCAACATCCAAAATCACAATTAGTAAATAATGCGAAAAATTTAATATTTAGAGCACTTGATCTAACCTCGCCCGAATTTCATAATGAAATTGTTAATAGAGTCACTATGTCCCAGAGGTATTATCAGTCATTTATTACATCAATACAAAAACAAAACAAAAGTAATATATCCTTAAATAATGACATAATTGACTATAATAATATTAATCACAACACACAAAATAAAACAGCTAGTTTACCGATATGGTACTTTTCACTACCATTCATAGATTGCATGGCGTCAAAATTAAAACATCTTTTCAAAAATAACATGAACATCGAGATTGCGTTTAAACAGTTAAAAACTGTAGGAAATCTGTTTACAAAATTAAAGTCTGATATACCAAAAGACATGAGATCAAATGTCATTTACCAAATTCCCTGCAATGATTGCCAAGCCCAATATACCAAACAAACAAAAACATACCTAAAGATAAGATTGGATGAACACAAAAGTAATTGTAACAATATTAAATCAACAGTCGGCAAATGTACTCTTGTTGAACACTGTAAAACACAGAAACGTAGTTTTAAATTTGACGATACCAAGATAATGGACTCAGAATCTAATTTACATAAACGTTTAACTTTGGAAATGTTGCACATTAATTCGGGTAGGAATAACGTAAATTTGAAAACGGATACCATGAGTCTAAGTAAGATCTATATATATATATATATATATATATATATATATATATATATATATATAAATAATAAATAAATAATGTGAGCGCCTCACCCCATCTTGCGCAATATCATTAGAAATTAAATCATCTTAAATTCATATAATTAGCAGTTTAAGGTGTCGAGTAAAAAGGCACGTTTCTAAGATAATCTTTTGTATAAATACGTTAGCACGTAGAATTAGAAGCATTCCGGTTGTATTCCTCTTGTATTCTTGTTACATTTACTGTTGTAACCAGCGTTCTAGCCAGAACCATTTTATTCCGTTTTTAATAAAATAAACTTTTTTAAAAACGATATTTTAAGTTCCTAAAATATAATTTATATATATATATATATATATATATATATATATATATATATATATATATATATATATATATATATATATATCTTAAAGTTCAATTTAATAATAAATTAATATGTATCTATGTTTCTATATGTTATATTTTTGTGTTATAATATGATTTGTATCTTCCCTACTTAACTTAAGTCATCTGTTAATTGTTTTAGCCTTGAGTTTTTTAGTTTTTTAATTATTACATAGTTTAAACTTAAGTAAGATACTTGCTAATAACCATGTCGGTACATCTTTACGTATTATTTTATCTTGTTTGTTTTAAATATTGACCAATGATTCATATCGTTTTTAAGTTTTGACTTTTCACGTAAGTGTTACTCGAATGTTTTTAACTAGACAATTTTTATTTCATAAATCATGTTTCTTATTTTAATGTAATTATTTTTGTACATCAGCCCCTCCTAATAACCCAGGTAGGGTTCGAAACCGGTCGAGATTGAAAATATAATAATTGACTGAATTCCAAAAAACGTTTTATTTTCCATACACTTGCCAGCGAAGAAGAATTTTTCATCATTATATTTCTACTACATGTGGTTTCACTTTTTGGAGTTTGAGCCATTGGCTCCCTTGTTCCGAATTCATTGATTGATAGGTTTTATGATACGGGCTGCTATAGCCCTTCCGGTTTAATCCGGATGGCAGTCAGTGGTGATAATTTCTCTATGTATCACTGAGAAAATGTTTCGGACGCCGAACCCTGTACGGTGCCATCTCGTCGTAGTCGACTGACTGTCGTACGAGAATGTTTTCATGCACACTCATACCACCAAATACTTTGGTGGCTTGTGTGAGCATGAATTCACGGACCGTTGTGACCTTTAGGTCGCGGTGAATATTGGCGTTGCGGACGTACCAAGGAGCGTTGGTTATTACCCTTAGGGCTCGGTTTTGAAAAACCTGAAGCTTTTTCATCTGCCGTGGAGTAGCGCAGCCCCATGCTGGTGCCGCGTACAGCAGTTGAGGTCTGATGATGGTCTTGTAGACCCTCAACTTATTAGCGAGCGATAGTTCGCTCTTTCGTCCGATCAGCGGCAACAGCTGCATCATGGTTCGCTTCGCTTTCTGCACGGCAGATTGAATGTGGCTATGGAAATTAGCCCGTTGGTCTATGATTGCTCCAAGGTACGTTACCTTGTCGCGCCAGGGTATCGGACGCCCGAACATCACCAGACTGCCATGCGGTTTGAGCCGCCTCCTCCTGATGAGGATGGCAGTGCTCTTGTCCGGATTCACAGCTACCCTCCACTTGATGCACCAGCGCTCCACAGCATTGACTGCTTGTTGGAGTCGCTTTGTCACAAGTTTCGGGCTGTGGCTCTGGCTAAGCAAGGCCGTATCATCTGCGTATTGCGCAAGGCTAGTGTTGTCCTGCATCTTCGGCATGTCACTGACGAAGATGTTGAAGAGGAGTGGTGAGATCACCGAACCTTGCGCTACGCCCGCTGTCGCTGTTTTTTCGTTGGAGAGCGCTCCGTCGAACCTAACCCGAAACTTCCTCCGACTGAGGTAAGATTCAATAACTTGCACCAAGTACAGTGGATACTGAGCTGCAGCAACTTCGCTAGGAGCCCTCTGTGCCACACTTTATCAAACGCTTTGGCTACGTCCAAGAACACACCACCGGTGGCCATCTTCTTGTTAAGCCCACTCGTAGCATATTCCACGACTCGCACTAGTTGGTGCGTGGTGGAATGCTTATCCCTAAAGCCGAACTGTTCCGGAGGAATTATATTGTTGTCGACCGTGTGCTGCAGAAGCAGCTCATGAAGAACCTTCTCGGCCACTTTGGCCAGCAGGTTCAACAGGCTGATTGGTCTGTGATTCTCCGGAAACTTGGCATCTTTGCCTGGCTTCGGGATGGTGATAACAGTGGCTTGTTTCCAAGAAGATGGAAAGTGTCTCAGAAGTAGTGTAGCATTGATTATGTTTGTCAGTGCGACAACAGCTCTGGGTGGCAGAGCTCTAAGCGCAGCGCCTGGAATCCCGTCAGGGCCAGGCGCTTTGCGGATTTTAGTCTGCTGCAGCAAGTGTGCAACTTTCTTGGGCGTGGTAAATTTTATCGGCGAGTGCTGGGTTTCTCGCATTTTCCTGGCAACTTTACGATTTGTGCTGATGATGAAATCAAGATCAGCATGTTCGTAGTTGGGCAAACATTGGCGCTCGAGGCTCTCTGCAATAGCTTCGGCTTTATCTGAAGCCGTATATTGCAGACCTCCAGTGCTATGAATCACTCGGGCTGGTGCCTTTTTGTGACGCAGCGCTTTGCTGAGACGCCAGAACTTGGTGTCTTCATCATCAGCTGATGCCAGGCATTTTTTCCAGCACTCGTTACGATGTTGACGGATCGCGTCTCGCAACTCAGTGGTAGCTCGGTTGTAGATCCTCTTGTCTTGAGGATCCCAACTCCGCTGCCAGTTTCGCCGAGCTAGCCTACGTTCCACGATGAGACGTAGAATTTCAGGGGGTAGTTTTGGACCTGGAGCCGTCCTGGTAGGGATGGTCTGGCTACAGGTGGTGATGGCTTGTTGGATCTTTTTAGTAAGATCATCAACAGCAGCCTCAAGCTGTTGCACGGAGATTATGGCTGGTAATGGACCTAAGTCTCTTTCCAGCACATCCGTGAACAGCTGCCAGTCAACCTTGCGGCTTGTGTTTGGCTGGTTGATGCTACACGCACCAAGCTCCAGGTCTAGCACTATGGGGTTGTGGTCCGATGACAGATCGTTAACTGTCTCTAACGTATAGTTACAGTTAACGCTCCGAAGCACGGCGATGTCGAGAATATCAGGGGCGTAACCCCTAGCGTCATAATATGTTGGTTCGTCCGGACCGACAACATCAAGCTGCTGTTGAGTAGCTACTCTGAGCAGGGATCTACCCCGCCCATTAGTTACTCTACTCTGCCATGCCGGATGTTTGGCATTGAAATCACCAGCCAGGATGACCGGCAGGTTGTCCTCGTTGAGGATGGACCTAATGTCATCTGGCTCTAGTGGTTTCGATGGCGAGTTGTAGCAGCTGACCACGCGAACGGGGCCCAGCCTTTCGGTGTTCACGACCACACCGCAAGTTTCCAAGTTAATAAGTCCTGGAGAATCAACGCCCGAGTGTTCGAGCGTCCTCCGGACAAAAACAGCGGTGCCGCCACCGTTTCCATCACGGTCTTGGCGGTGCGTCGTGTAGTTCCGAAGACTGCGCGTGTTGTGATGTGGCTTTAGGAACGTTTCCTGCACCAACACTATGTCGGCCCGGAGCCTATGACACAGCTCTTCGAGTTCGTTTAATTTCTCGTGAATGGAATTTGCATTCCACGAGACGATCCTCAGCTTGCTGGCGGGGTTTGTTCTAATTGCTGCCATTTGTAAAGGTAGCGCATTTAGCGCTAATTTCAGGAGGTCGCCAGTGTTTTTGACGCTGGACAGTTGCTGCACGAAGTCGAGCAAGCTGTTGCAGACAGCTTCCAGGTTAATGCCGGACAGCAAGTCGATCAGCCTGTTGAGGCTGCTGCTGTCGTTGATGCTGCTGGATTTGCTGCTGCTGATCTTTTTGCTGCCGTTTTTGCGGCCGCTTTTACCTTTAGCAGCAGCTGGCTTCTGCTTAGGCTTTTTGGCCTTGAGTTTAGCCGCTGGTTTGCTAACAGTTGCAGTAGCTGTGGATGCAGCTTGTGCAGCGACTGGAATAGCAGTCAAAGTGATCACTGGTGCAGCAGCTGGAGCTGCTGCATTTGGTGCGGTGGCGGGAGTAGTGGTTTGTGGGTTTGTTGTTTGACCAACTGTGGCGGGTACCGTGTTGGCAACAACTTTAGCGTAGGAGCGCTTGCTGTTGGCCTTTTTTAGATCAACAGCTTGCTGATACACTCTGCAGCCACGGTAATTGGCAGTGTGCTGCTCATGACAATTAGCACATTTAGCGGTGTGCTGTTCGCGGTCTGTCTTTAGACACTCCTGGGTGGAGTGCATTTCACCACAACGAACGCATTTCCACGCCTTGTTGCAGCAGCTAGATGCATGTCCGAAGGACTGGCACCTATGACACTGCCCGGGAGCAGTAGATTTCCTCTTGGCTTCTACTGAAACCTTCAGAAAGAACAGATCAGTTAAATTAAAAATTGATCTGTTCGTCTCATTTTTTTCAAGTAGGACTGCTACTAAGTTCTGGGTTTTTCCCAGCCGGTACGCGTTTAAGGGTGAGAACCCTTTATCGCGCAATTCATTTATTATGTCTTCGATAGTCAAAGACTTTTCAATTCCGTGGATAACCACGTGCAGCGGTTTCTCCGACGGAAGTCTAAATGTAAAAAATTCAGCCTGAGCTGCCGATAACAGCGACTGCAACTTTCTGTAGTCGCTCACTGTTTCAGGTTGGATTTTAATTCCGTCTTTAGTCGTTTTTGACGACTTTACACGGATGTTTGCCTGGCGAATTGCATGAGCAGTCGCTTTCCACGAGCCCACCTTCGTGACGAAGATGGGCGGTGGAGTGCGCTGCTTGTTAGTTCCAGCTGGTGCTGGGGAGGAATCAGGGTTAGAGGGCTCGCCCGAGGCCAACGTTTCGTTGTCTGTCAAGACTTCGAAACGGTTGCCTGTTGGCACAATCTGGGAATCAATTTTTTGTTTTTTAGCAGTATTTACTAATTTAAAATCATCCGCATTTTCCTTGTCAGGATTTATCGCGGCGGTTATTGGAGTATGCGAAGCGCATATTTCCATAGGGGCTGATAATGGCGTATCTCCTACCTTAGAGTTTGAAGTCGAAGCCGTTGGTTGGCTGGTGCCTGGGTTCGGTCGCTGGTGCGTCAGTAAAGGTCACGACGGCACGTGGTCGGCCCCTCAGTTTGGCTTCCAAAAGCCTGATTTTTTTGGATTTCAGATCCAGCAGTTTTTTCGTAGTTTTCGTAGTCAAGCTACTCTTCTCATAAGCGCTGATAAGCGCCGTGACGCGTTCCAGCTCACTGATGGTTTGCGCCATCATAGCTCACTGCACAAAACACTAGAACTTAATTGTCTTTGTAGTTTTCACTAACAACACTTATTGAAATCGCAAATAGCGAAACTAACTAACTACCTGACGGATGCCATACACGTATAAACGCAGGTCAATCTACACCAGGTACACAAAAACACGTTGCACTAACACGTGCGTCGAAAAATTTCTACCTGCGAACAGGTAACGGTGCTCAGGTAGCCGTACGGCTTACTGGGTTACTCAGACTGTCAACCAGTCCAGAGGCCCAAGTAAGACAGATAGCGGGTACTCAGCGGGATGTTACTCGTCTGACGATCAGAGAGCAACTGTGATACATTATATTTCAGTATTATTGACTTAGAAATAGTTATTTAAGTAAGGATTAAGTAAGGAATTACCCACGAGCACATGAAGCCGAATTTCATCGAATGGGTAATTCCACTTTGTCCACGTGTGAAGTATATTGTTTTTTCCAACAGCTCTTAATAAATGCAAAATTTATTAAAGAATTATTATTTGAAAGTGATAGATGCTTTAAATTTTCTAAATTAAAATGTCCATCGAAGAATTATTGTTATAAACAGAAAATTACTGACTTTTCTCAAAATTATACCCACTAGTGGGTAATCTTTTACTTTCCTTGTTTAAAATCGCCATGGCTATAGACCGTTTATTGAGAGGAGTTGAATAAATTGTTTTTGTGCAACCGGACGCGAAATCGGGTAAAAAACAAACATTTTGACACTTGAAAGTTGACATTATTTTCTCAAAACTAATTGTTTTGTTTATCAAATGTCAACCCCATAGCCATTTTCTGTTTACAATAAAACTGTTTAAAATTTGTAATTAAAATTTTCTACGGTTGCACAAAAAATAGCCCTCGAGATTGTCCTGCCTCGGCCGCAAGCAGCCTCGGCGACAATTTTTCTCTCGGTACGCTAACGAGGAATTTCGCGGCCTTGGTATACAAATTACTATTATGTTTGGACCTCGCTCGCCATCTTTGTTTGAATAGTGAATTCGCTTGGCCTTGTCGCTGGCATCAATTCTTGTTCGCACTGACCAGCCGGTAATTTAGATTTTAATTACATTTTTCGACACAGTAGGTGTCAAATGAACGGGACTTCACGCTAGTGCTTCGCACTGTACGCTTGCACATTGTTTCACCACGCTTTACAACGAGTTCTTGTGCTCTAATTATTACATTTACGCTAACTCAGAGTTATTGTAACTCTAGTTAATTTACTTTATAGTTTATTCGCTTAATTATAGTGCTTAAATTGTGTTTTATATGGTTTATGCATCGCTTTTAATTTGTTTTATTTGAGTTAACCTCAACGCAGACCCCATGGTCATTTCCGCTTTTTTTTTTTGGTTATTTGTGCTTAATTTACTTTTACTTGCAGCTTTTAGCATCGCTTACAACGTTTCTCCACTTGCTGGTATAGTAAATGCATTTTATTATCTGCTGGACATAGAGTTTCCACTGCATGCATTTGATCTAGAACGCACAGCTGATGCTAAATCTGGTATTCAGGTATCACTAACTGTTTTATAACACTACTGGATAATCGTAAGTACTTTGTACTATTTTTCAATCATTTGCACGCTCTGCACATCTGTTTCAGTGCCATCATAACTTTAGATTGATCTAGTTACGAAATCGATCCAGTTTTATATGTATATCAGTTATATATCGTTTATTTGATCTTATTCAATTATTTTACTAATTTATATATATTTTTTGGGATATATTTTCGCTGCTTTAAGCATTTATTCTACGTTCATAAGGGTTATAATTCATATTTATTTGCTGCTGTTGATTTATTTATCAATCACGTTTTTGTTAGTCAATTCTGTTGAGATATATTAACACATTCAACGCTTTAGTTTATATATTATTTAAACTATTTTTTGCTATTTTTACTATATTTAATTTTAGTAATTTGATTAGTTCACTTGCACTTTCGCTGCACGCTTACTTACACTCCTTTGAGTTTGGTATATTATTTACTACACTGTATTTATTTTTATTTGTTATTTCTGATTATCACGTCGCTTTACCGACTCGTAATTTATATGCACTCACCTCAACGTTCACTCTTGCCTTTATTTACGGTGTTGCCTCACACTTTGCTGTTGTTAGATTTCAGGCTTTTAGCTTCGAGTACCTGATTAACATTTGTGGGCCAATCCTATTTTTCCTATCTATCCAAGAGCTTTACCTTTGTGTAAGTCCTTGTAGATCGCTCCTACAAGGTGAAGAGTAGCCGTACCGGCTATGTTATGTTGGCCCTTCCACTTAATTATTTACAAAAAATAATTATAGTCATACATTGCGCTTTCATTGCGCTTTATTGCTCCGTAAATATTTTTTATTGCGCTGTCCTAATTTAGCCATAATTTGGATAATAAGTTAGGAAAGGCCAAGTTGACAACAGCCTTTCCTTTTTGGAAATTTCATAATTTTAATTATCGATTGACTGGTCCATCCATTGCGCTCTTTTGCGCCGTTAAAATAAATTATTGCGCTACTACATAATTTATGTATTTAAAAATCAAAATAGGAAGGGCCAACTTGACAACAACAAAAAAATCAATTATTATAATATTTTATCTTTGCTATTAAATCTATGTATATTGCGCTCTTTTGTGCCACAAAAAGTTTTTTTTGCGCTGCTCTAATTTACCCGTAATCTGGAAAATTATTTAGGAAATATCAAGTTGATATCAGCCTTTATGTTTGTAAATTTTAAAGTGTAGATTGAATAGGTACTTCGTATGTGCTCGATCTTAAAATTAAATAATTTTCAATGAGATACAGTTCACTTAATTAAATTTCTTATTAACAAAATTTGTAAGAGCAAGTATTTCTTTATAAACGGTAGTAATACGAAATAATACTAAATATTAAATATAGACAAAAGGGAAAAACTTAAAGTATATTATCAAATAATGCTTTTTATTATATACAGGATGGTCCATCGGTCTGTAGTTTTTATTTTATGCTATTATTTTAAATATTACCGAAAAAATTTTCAATCAAAACTTTTTTTACATTAAAATGCCAACGTATCTGCAGCATATATTTTCCTACCAGGTGTTCCACTTCCGCGCATTGATATGCAACTTTTCAAATGGTACATCCTATATATTTTTCAAAATTTTAAAGAACATTTGTTTCTCTTTAAAACAGTTCTTATTCATTATAGTCCTAAAACGATCAGTACAGGAATTATTCATGTTTTTATTAATGAAAAATTACACACGGAAAGTGTGCCATATGAAATTATAACAAAAAATAAAATTATATAAAATGTTCGTATTGATCATTAATTCAACAAACTAAATAAAATTTAGCAAAAAAGCTGATAAATTGGAAAAAAAAGCAAATAATAATAATTAAAGATGTGGCAGCAACTAATCTGATTATTTAAACACATTCATGGCATTCTTTCTGTGTACGATTCTTTAATATTCAAAACGTAAATAGTTTCTGTACTGATTATTTTAGAACTGTAATGAATAAGAACAGTTTTAAAGAAAAATAAAAGGTCTTTTGCAAAAATATATAGGTTGTTCCATTTAAAAAAATTAAGTTGCATATCATTGCGAGAAAATTGAACACCCGGTAGAAAACCTTTTTCTGCAGATATATGGGCATTTTAATGTAAAATAAACTTTGTCTGAAAAAATTTTCGGTAATATTTATAATAGCATAAAATCAAAAATACACACCGATGGACCACCCTGCATATATAATAATGTATATACAGGCTTCAAAAATTAAAGACATGAAAATTGTCAATTGTTTCATAAAATACAGCCTCAGAATAATAACTAAGTTATCAATTCATTGAAATCGGCCAAGCCAATCAATCGGGAACTACAGACGCGTTTCGCTCCTTTCGGAGCTCATCAGTGTAGTGAACCTACCAGCTGCTGTGAGGCAGTGGTACCGAATGACTGGTTCAGCGAGATCTAAGTTCCTAACAGATTACAGATATACAGGCTGTAAATAAAAAATCAGGCCATAGGCGTTTAACATGAAATATCAGTATTTCTTTGCGCAAAAGTTCAAATTATTTTGGACAAAAATATTGTAAATTTTGTAGAGAATTAAATTATCATCCTTGAAAATTAATTAAATCTATATATCTATATATATATATCGGAGGCGACAACGTTTTTCCATATTCTCGTCGGTTTTGGCCTTAGTACGCCATCTAAAGCCCTAAAATAAAAAATAGGTCGGAGGCGACAACGTAGCTTCCATACTAACAAAAAAATTTTTTAGTTCCGGTATATACCGCTGGCGCTAGTGTTGCACAAAATATATAAGGAGGGCACTTTGTCGCCTCCGATTATATAAATCTCATTTTTGTATTACATATGCTACTATGCCGCCTCCGCTAAATGGCAACGCCGTAGAAGAGGTGATAAGGGTGTTTTCATATGATTTCATTTCATATTTGCAGCTCGCGAAAAAAAATTCGTGCAGTGATAGTGTAATCTGGTTATGATGTCATCAAGGACTAAGTGGCTAAGTATTACCAAAAAGCCTTTCAGTATTACGCCAACAAATTGGAAATGTATATATAAATACTACACTATTTAAAATATAAATATTTCATAATAACGTCATACGGTGTCTGAATGTTTTCATAATTCCCATTCGTTTTTAAATTAAAAGGCATTTAAATATTTATTAATTGAAAATTTGTAAGGCTTTAATTTAAAACTGGTCGCTCGGTCCGTGCGCACCATAATTTGGGAACGCTTTAGGCAATCATGATAAAATTTTGTACGCAGCTTCTGAAAAAAATTCGTAGATCTAGGTTTGTGAATGGGCCAAATTGGCCCAAGATATAGATAAGGCCCTTTGTCATTACTTAGTCATTTATTATCCGATCGAAACCTTTTTTAAAACGTACTTATTGTGACTTATTTCATGTAAAAACATGCTCGAATACCAAATTTGACAACTATATTTTAATTACAAAAAGTTTTTTGGTTGTTTTTAAAATTAAAAAATTTGGTGGGCCAGCACATAATTTCCCGCCCAATACTACTCTTAAACGATATACAAAATACTACTTGATGATACTGAAATATACCTTCTTATTTATTTATTTTCTATTTATATTTGAGAAATTTAATTTTATTTTGTACTTTTATTTTATTTTTACCTCCCGCCTACCTCTAGGTAAGGGAGGTATTGTTTTTGGTCAGAAAATTGGGTAGTGAGTTTTCAATGAATAAGCACGTTTTAGGGTCCCTACAATACGATTTTACTATTTTCGCGATGATGCTGTATGTATGTATGTATGTATGTGTGTGTGTGTGTGTGTAGTCTGTGGCAATTTTTTCGTCTTGCATAACTCAAATACTATAATACCAAAAAATACAATTTTTTGAATTATTGCTTCTTATATTTAAATGAAGATTTTGGATAAAATTGGTCGACCGGAAGTAGCAGTTTACTTGAAGCCCTTAACAGTTTTTCGTGAAAAACACGGTTAAATTTCCTTTTTCAACAATTTATGTTATTTTGAAAGTTGAAGAATATTTAATTCTACATTTGTTTTGATTACACTAATTTTAATAATTTTCATTAGATTTAGAGATAATAAAATATAAAGAAATTAGATTTCACAAATCTTGCATTCCTAGTACACCATGGAAAATTTTCAATTTTTTACGAAATGTGACACATGTCATTGTGATTGTGAAGCTGTTTTCTTAGTGAAATATATGTCAAAAAATTAAATAAATATACGAAAGAAAATTAAAATTCTCAAATATAAATAGAAAATAAACAAATAAGAAGGTATGTTTCTGTATCATCAAATACTATTTTGTACCGTTTAAGAGTAGTATTGGGCGGGAGGTTATGTGCTGGTCACATCAGATTTTTTGACTAAGAAAACAGCTTCACAATCAAAATGACATATGTTACATTTCCTAAAAAAATTTAAAATTTTTAAATGTTTCCATGGTGTACGAGTACAAGAAATGCAAGATTAGTGAAATGTTATTGCTTTATATTTTATTATTTCTAAATCTAATGAAAATTAATAAAATTAGTGTAATCAAAAAACATGTAAAATTAAATATTCTTCAACTTTCAAAATAACATAAATTGTCGAAAAAGGAAATTTAACCGTGTTTTTCACAAAAAACTGTTAAGGGCGTCAAGTAAACTGCTACTTCCGGTTTAACAATTTTATCCAAAATCTAATCAGCTCTTTATTTAAATATAAGAATAACACACACACACAAACACACACACACACAGTAAAACCCTAAAACGTGCTTATTCATTGAAAACTCACTATCCAATTTTTTGACCCAAAAACAATACCTCCCGGTTAATTATAAACCGATTGTGACCAACTTCGCAGCATGTTTATTCAATGTGAAACCATGGCCGTATAACAATTTCAATAGCAATATCTTCATTAGAAAGTGTTCTTTCAGCATTTTTCAAAAAGCTGCAATTTCTTGAAAACCCCTTCCTTAGACTATTGCCACAAACTTTTATGGGCAGATTCTAATTTAATTATGCATTACCATTAAAATGATATATTAAAGGAGATGAAAGTACGAAAACATGACACAAATTATTTCATTAAGGTAATTGAAAACAATAATATTGACATAAAACAAAAGTATGAACAAGAAAAAAAAAAGCGATGATGATCCAAGTAACTTAGTTAAGGTAACTGATATATAATTTACATCTATTCAAAAAAAATTCGCAATTTTCAGAAATGGGTCAGATTTAGTGACTTCACACTTTTTCAAATTCCAAAGATCCCAATGATAATGACGAGTCAAACTCAGATGAAAAAGAATATGAGGAGCTTTTGCCTTTGTAAGATCATGTTATTCAAACACCTAAGATATGTAATATAAGTGAAGCATCTAATTCATTCTGCATAGAAGTCCGTAATGCTAAAATTGGATCAAATCCTTCTAAGCGGTCAAAAGAAATTAATGTACGTTAATCATGTAATTTGTTCAAAAATTTGGTGCACTGCCAGCTATATAAAGGAACTATGTCTTATAATTTAAGTAATTTACTTAGCTAGGTTTATTTTACATACATACTTACTTACTACTTTTGCTACAAAAACACTGATACTGTCAGCGACACTCACATGGGGAGGGATCGCATAAATAATTTGATATTCTATGAAATTAAATTTGTTTAGTTACGCATTACAAATTTTAGTGGCTACTTTTTTATGGCCAGCAGTATGCATAACAGAATTAAGTGTGAATTAAAATGCAGAAAATTCAGGCCCGTCCATTACTAATATACAGCCTTTTCAGTCTAATCAACTTCCAATTGCAAAAAGCAGTATGGACTTTTTTTACGAACAATAGTTTTATTTCGTGATTACTTACGGGCATATCATAGTTGGTCCAGTCAATAGAGACGAAAAAGACATTTCCTTGCAAAAGGTCGGTGAAAGTTTATACTTGGCAATTTTGTTTATTTTGGGGCCCTAATGAAATCCTGAAATTTGTAAACCCAAAAAGTTGCCGCTGGCGCCGCCATCTTGGATAATGTCGGCCAAAATTGGTTTTTTTCAAAAATATTTTGTTTCCGCTGCATTTTACTGTAAAAATTGTTATATACAAAGTTGTAGAGAATGAAATTCCCTATAACTTCTGAATAAAACAATTTTTTCTCAGGTCAACGGTCTACAAGTAATGGCAGAAGAATAGTCCAAGAAATCTACGATTTTACACAAAGAAATTGCAATAAAAGTTTTTTTTACGGAATCCTGTTCAGAAAAATGCGCTGAACAACTTAGCAAAAGTTTCCGGATATCGGACCATGGGAACCTCCCGCAAATTGCTAAAACTGGCGGAATTTTTATGTCTTGCGGATTTTTGACCATTTACTCGATAACAAGTATACAAAATTAAAGTTCAATATTTTTTACACAAAAAAAGATTCTTACACTTTTTACCTAGGACGAACTGTTAAAGAGATAAGTTAAAAAATATTTAACCAAAATAACAATGTATGAAAGAAATTTAAATTACTCAAAAATATACAATATTACGAATTGAATACCTGGTCTAACAGGTTTCACTATTTATAACAGATTTCATTCATCGTGGCATCAAAAGAAGTAAATTGTGTATGTGTTTTTATATTTAAAATCCAGAACGCATATAAAGAAGTGTCTATGTGACCTCCGATAATGTGGCAACATTGTCGGAGGCAACAACGACTACAAGGTGTACGCATATATACAGTTTTCGGAGGTTACAGCGTACTTTCTGTGCTCCCCATATATGACCCCAAAAAAACTTTAAAATCTTTACCCCTCTCAAGGAATTCGGATTGATTATCATTTCAACACCCCATATATAAATTTTTTGTCGATGTAGCTCAATGGGAAGACCCGGAGGCCAGGTCGCCTTTTCCATACACCGGAGGCGACAAGATACCGTGCATCAATATATATATATACATAACAAATTACAAAAATTGCCCGTTACTCTATAGCCTCTATAGACACTAGTCGATTTTGGGTAGCAGGGAGTGAATTGCCTAACTCCAGCTTGAAATTATTTTTTTTTTGCGAAGATGGGAAGCGGACTAACTGCTTTGGTCATATGTCGCCTCATGAATGGATGTATTGTGAATTATGTAAATATCACAAACAACCATGCTCATGAGTGGGATTCGAACCTCTGGTGTACTAGGTTAGTAACATAGCCACTACATCACCGAGATCGGCTAAAATTTATTTATTAATTCTTTTATTTAAATAAGTGTAGTATAAATATTGATGCCATATATTATTTTTCTACTTTTGTTGCTTAGATGTTATTAAAATATAAAATTATTTTAGTTAACTTTATACTAACTTAATACTATTCTTATTTCAAGCTGGAGTCGGTCAATTCACTCCCTGCTGCCCCAAACTAGCGTCACACTTACATGCAGTTTTGAAAATAGTTTCGGGTTAAAATTATAGGAAACTGTTTACATGTAATTTTCAAAACCAATATAAAAATAGATTTGAGAACAGTTTGGGCGCATGCATATGTAGTTGAAGTAACTGCGAGATTGAAAATACTTAAAAGCAAAACTCACAAGTAACAGTAATATTCTTGTTCTGAACACACTATAGGTTTTTGGTTGGAATAATTAAAAGCGAAAAAAAAAACCTTATTACACGTGTTTCCATGAGTTGTTTTCAAACTAATTTTGAAATCAAACGCATGAATTTTAGTTTTGGTTTGAGTTATAATGCATAAAAAGAAATCGGTTTCAAAACTTTATGGATATGGGGTAACATTCTAACTCTGTCTTATTCATACACTGCTTCATGTATACGTTGCTTTCTTCAATCACTGCTTCGTTCAAACACAGCCTCATTCATACACCGATTTCTTCAAACACCGCTTTATTCACCGTATGAAAGTCCGTCGTCCTAATGCAGCGCCTAAATTTGTAGTGCCGACTACATGGTGCTAAGGCTTCGTATTGTAACGAACGCGGCAGCGACAAGTTGAAGTTTGCCGGCCTACGCCACACCCCCGAGTGAATGAAGTAACGCTAGCGGGTTCGGACAGGTCGTTTGCTCCACAATAGGGAATATTCCCGACGCTTCCAGAAACAAGGAACGTGGTATATAAAAGGAATCGCAGGCAGCCGTCAGTCAGTCGTTTAATTGACTCGGACTTAGTTAGTCGAGTTGAGTCGGTCAGTCAGTTAGTTGACTCAGACTCAGTAAGTCAGATGACTTAGTCGACTGCGAAGCTACTATGAAGAGCTTGTGAACATAAATATATCGCGCGGTCTGAATATAAATATATTGTCTTAAATAAATATCGCTCGGCTAGTTTATATAAATAATAGTGTTTATTTATAGTAGTGATAAGTGTTAGTTTATAAAATTTTGTATTTGTTATTTTAGTGTTATATACTTAGTGTTAATTAACTATTTACTCTTTATTATAATTATTTGTTATTAATAATATTTCTTATTGTTGAAATAAAATCGTTTAAACCCACGTACGTTACAGTATCCATAGGTGTCGTACTGATTTACTTGAAATTAATTTTATGCACTATCAACGCTAAAAACTTTAAAGATTATAATTTTATCGAATACTTGTGGCTTTGACAGTATTGTACAGTTACTATGCTCCGCATTTTGTGATAATGCATTATTTAAAAAATTTATTTGCGATATCATTTAATTTGCTAATTAACGGAATACATAATTACCAAAAAATTAATGTAAATTGCTACAAATACCGTGCAAAAATTTTAATGCAATGTTTTAAAAGTGAAATATTACCTAGTAATATATCTAGAATTAATTGCGAAAGTACAATTTCTGATATGATAAAAAAAAATTTGGCCATTTTCAACAACAACTTTGCATAAAAAATGTCTTGTTAAAATATAATTTCCACTTCATCACCCTTTATCTCAGTTAATATAAATCAGGGAATGCAATCTTTAAAAGATGATATTATAAATTTAATTAATGACAGTACTTGTTCTCGTCTATGCATTCAAAGAATACAAAATAGATTATGTAAAGGGATGCAATCCTACAGTAGAGATATTAATGAGAACTTTATATTTATAGAACTAATAAACACAAGTTTAAAAAAAAATTGAAGTGGATACTATTTTTTAATGCAATTCCAAAGATTTTAAATATTGGTATTAATGTTTATATATTGAGAGGTGCTGTAGGTTTCGAAGGTACGGGCAATTTGTGGCAAGAAATTAATGACTTAGAAAAAAGTAGCAAACCTTGTGCATCTTCGAATTATGTAAGAATACAAATGTTATTTTATACCACCTAAACAATAATATTGTTTTAATTTTATAATGTAAAATATCATTTTCTATATTATATTTAGTTTTAGGTACAATGTATTAAATAGAATAAACATCATATTTATTTTTTTTTATGTTTTGTAAATCAAAAATCGATCCATAAGCGTTTAATATGGGAAATTAGTTTTTCTTTGCTTAAAAATTCCCAAATTATTTTATACAAAAATACTTAAAGCAAATATTGTAGAATTAAATTTTGCATTTAAATTCACATCCTTGGGGGCTATGATTTGACGGCTGGTAACCACACTTCATACGAAAAAATATATCACTTACCAAGATCTGCATAAGCAGAGTGCCACACCCATAATGGGTAAAAGGCGTGATGATATATTTATTTATTTTAAATAAAACTTTGTTATTTATATTTCGTAACTAAAATAATCAAGGTTTTACGCTTACACTTTACAGGAGTGCCTAACTATGGAATTGAATAAAAAATTTCAACATCACAAAATTGTTTGAAATTTTAAGTAATTGGTTACCACTGTCAAGGGATACAACATTTTTGTCCAAAATAATTTGGACTTCTGCGCAAAAAATACTGATATTTCATGTTAAACGCCTTTGGCCCGATTTTTAATTTACAGCCTGTATATACATTATATATATATATATATATATATATATATATATATACATCTTCCGTAGTATGTGGCATCCACCTATTGACCATTTACATTGGTTGTGGCATCCGCTGCGTTATTACTTCCATATATGGAAGCCATAACGCTGAGCTATGTTAAACGCTACCTTGCATCGTATTCTATCTATGCTGAAGATTTCAGCCGGATGCTCTAACTCGGGAGTTTGTAAAAAAACGTATAATTTAGTTCACGATTCCTCCGCTCCTGGCGTTGGCGCTGTTCGGCGCGTATATCGCAGCGGCGTATATCGCTTTTCGAACTACGTAGGTTGCAGCTTCCAAGATATTTGACAACGCCGTAGTTTATTGATTTCACGGCAGACAGCCGGTACTCGCGACTCACTCAGTTAGACACATAAGAGTTTTGGTTTATTTTTTGTAAAGAGTTTTTCTTTTTGTTCAAATATAAAATTTTTGGAGCAAAATGAAACCGATGGTTTTGTCCTTATTTTCAATTTACATCCAGGAACTTATTCTTTCATGTGTGTGATAAATTGTTATTAACCCATTTATTTACAAGATGTTAAAAAAATTATAGGGCTTCAAGGAATGACCATTTCCGGTTGGTAGATTTTCATCAAAACCTAATTAAATCTTCTTGAGAGCATATAAAATTTTAAGTAGAATAGAATTTAAGATAAAGCGTACAATCAAAAATTTTGTACATGTACCTACTCAGACATCATCATAATAATGGGTTCTAAGAAGGGCATGAGAACCTTCCTTTTGAACGAGAGGTCAAAATTATCTATAAAAATAAGTATTGCATCTAAGGATATAAGAGTTATGAAATTGGTTAAATAGAACTTATTGTAAATATTTTAGGCTTCATTGCAGATATGTTTTGATTTCTCAAGAGTTCCTATATGGATATAAAATAGCGGAAAACTATACTTTTAAATCAAAAGTAAGTTTCAAAAGCAATTTTTCCTCAATACTTTCAATTTTCCCTGTAATTTTTTTGATATAAAAGTAAAAACTTAGGTTTTTAGGACTTTTAAAATCAAAAACAAATTATTTAATTTTTAAAGGAACTACTTTTTTTTTGAGTGAGTATACCAGGTGTCTACATTTTTGTAGGACATGGGAAATACAATGCTAAAATTTTCATTATGCGATAGTATGTTCCCTATAAATTTTAGAACAAAATTGTAAATATAAAAAATATTCAGCAACAAAAATTGCACCAAATAAGTATAAATTCATTGATCTCAACATATTTTGTAATAACACTTTTATTCTAAAATTCATAGGGAACGAACTATCGCCAAATGAAAATTTTAACCCATAAAAAATTATTGTAATACTATTGTCTTTTTTATATTAAAAAAATATATCTCCCGAAAGTAGCACTGTTTTTTAATTAAAAGTGGAAGTTGCTGGAGCATTTTCGAAAGTAAATTTATTTGATTTAACCTGCAATTTATTTATATTTAAAGCAAATTTTTCTTGAGTGCTGTATTCAACTTTTAAAAAAAGAATAAGATAGAAATAAGTAACTGAGCAAAATAATAGACATTTTCAGTCTGGAAATACTGATTTTTAAATTATTCTATTGGAACAGAATTACGAAACAAATCAGTTTTAATTAATATTGACGTATAAAACATCCAGGTGAGGTGCCATGAAAAGGCACCACTTACTTTTTAAACGTTTTTGTTGATAAGCTCGTTTTGGTACTTTTAAGAAAACTTTTGATTTGGACAGTTAAGACTTACGGGGCTGAAAAAACAACATGTGATATTTATCCATTCACTAAATGAACAAATCAACAGATAATGAAATTTAAGGATAAGAATATTTAGTAAAATTTCACTAGAATAGGATTCAATACTTCGTATTACCTCCTCAAGCCCATATTTAATTCATGATTATTACTTTCATATCATCTCCAGAAAATCATGATTATCTTTAAATTTAATTTTTTGTTGTTTTTGTTCATTTAATAAACTGTCAAATATCACATGTTTTCTTCTGCCCCTAAGTTCTATAAGTCTTTTTATGGTAAAACATCAAAAGATTTTTAAAAGTACTAGAACGACGTTGTCAACAAAAATTGTAAAACCGTAAATGTTATGTTTCCATTGCACTTGAGTGTACGAGCCCAGAATCATATCATTTGGCCTAATTAATATTTTAGAATAATTTAAAAAAAATTGTTCTAATCATATGAAGGGAAAATGGTTGTACTGAATTTCTTTGTATCTTAAATTCTCTTATGCTTAAGAATAATTTTAGCAACAGCCATGGCTGGTAACGTTGAATCCGGTTCACTCGATAACGTAAGTTAAGCAACACTGCCCGCGGTCAATAGTTGTATAGGTTACCGCTTTGCGAAAACTCATACCAGCGAATACCGCGTGCCGTTGTCACATTACCCAAAAACGAGGTACCGAGGCGGCATATAACCTCAGCAGTTGAGACCGCTTAAAATGTAAATAATATCAAACAAATACCAAATTAACAAAAATCGCTAATATTAATAATTAATTTGGCCCACGAACAGCTTTTGAAACTGATGAAAACAAAATATAAAGAAGAGTTTCAAATAAATATTGTAGGAATGGTAATATGCCGCATTCTTTTGATTCCAATTAAATTTACTCATTTCATTTATTTACTGAGGTTTGCCCAAAAACCCTGATAGGCCTTCAAAAAATCTACCAATTACTGTTGATAAATTGTTCGCAAAGTCTAATCAATTCGTAACATAAATATACCTCCTTTACATATATTTATGTGCGGGAGGCAGAGATGGGCAGTAATTAATTACAAGTAATTAAATTACGTAATTAATTACATTTTTCAGAAATATAATTGGTAATTTAAGTTTTCAATTACATTATATCTTTTATGGAAAGTTTAGTAATTAATGGGGTAAATAGCTCCGTGGTAACGTGTCGGACTGTGGATCGTGAGATCCTCATTTCGAATCCCACTGCCGACAGTTACAAATTTAAATTTACCCCTGTGGTTCCCCCTCCACAAACATCCTTGGGGGCTATGATTTGACGGCTGGTAACCGCACTTCATACGAAAAAATATATCACCTACCGAGATCTGCGTAAGCAGAGTGCCACACCCGTAATGGGTAAAAGGCGTGATGATATATTTATTTATTTTTATTTATTTATATTATTTGTGCAAGTAATTTGTAATTCTAGCACTATTTCATTGTAATTACAATAACTTTGTTTTTTTTTCAAAACAATATGACTAATTCTAAGACATTTTTATAAATATGTGATGAAATCGAAAATTCCGTTTCAATTTCAATAGATCAAAATTTGTTGGTTGTTAGTAATTTTCCAAATATCAACCGAATTTTCATTCGTAAGCGTTATTTAAAATCAGATTCTCTCTTTGAGATATTACTAATTTTAAAATACCAGTGTGAATAACTATAATCCACAATATTAGGCAGAACGTTTTGTTTTGGTTTCAGAATTCTAATTTTTTTTATATATATATTTTAATAATAATTCTATGTTCCTTCATTATGCTTTGATTTTTATTTTACTTTTTTTTAGTATAAAATTCTAATATAAATAATAATATGAAATTATTTTTTTTTTGTTCGCATAAAAAATAAAAAGTAATTGTAATTTGTAATTATTTAATGTAAATTAATTACATTTTTTGCATATAATTGAGCTAATAAATTAATTACATTTTTATGGTACAGTAAAATAATTTGACGATTGTAATTTAATTAATATTGAGACAGTAATCATAAAAAACTAATTAATTACATTTTTTCAGTAATTTGCCCATCTCGAGCGAGAGGTAAAAATGATATAGATTTAAGGTATAAATATGAGGTAATTAAACATTTTTTTGGTATGATTTCAACTGGGCCAAATGATATGATCCCGGGCTCGTATATTGATGATTGCTAATAACAACACTGTCAGGTAAATCAGTTAACTACAATTTAATAGCACGATGTTATTCAGTTAGTTTAGTTTCTAGATTTAATACCTAGATTATATTAAGTTTATAATACACAAATCAATTAGCTAAATTTAGTTCCTAATTTTATTTAACTGGCTATTTAATGTTGGAAATTAGTATGAAATTTACCATTTCAAATCTTTTTACTCTTCAGTGTGCTGAGATTCCGCCTGCCATCACTGGCATGTCAGCAACTGGAAGAAATTCTAAATAGATTAAAAGTAACTATTTTTTTTAACTTTCATACATAGGTAGAACATGGCGGAAAAATGATTTCGGTCTGTCACCATTTTAATGTAGAAAACTTTGACGCTATTAAATACCTATCTATTCAGCATCGTAAATAATTTTTTTTATGACACGTTTTCGAGTTATAAAACTAACCTAGGATTTTTAGAATGAAAATAATATTTCATTGTAGTAGGAATATTTTCTTTTATTTTCCATTAATATAATTACTGTTTCCATTTACTTAGAAAATAAAATAAAATAATTGTTTCCATAAAATTGCAGTTTAAAAATAATTTTTCCAGTTTATTTTATTAAATAAACTAGAGGCAAAACATAATCTACAAGATAATTTAAAAGTAATGGTAATAATCAGATGTACACAGTAAGAAAAAAAAATTCACGTATACTACTATATTAAACGTTTTTACCAATTTTTAATTGTTTAGGAGTTAATTGAAAAACTGTCTTATAAATTAAAGTATTTTACTTAAAATAAAATCATATCTTTTGTTTTACTTATACTGATTTCAATTGAAATACAAATTTTTAAATTGAAAGGAAATACTTTCGGTCCCATTAACGGACTATCTGAACGTGAACAAGTTCGTTATTCGCGTGCGTCTGTTCTTAGGTCACGAAAATGTGTTCTACCGCAACGACGAGCAGTGTGACAGCAACGACTATAATTCCATTTGCGATGTGTTTCACACTGGCAACACTGTTGGAATCCATATCCAGCGCTAAGTGTAAATTATTGTATATTGCGGAATCAAAATAGCCGTATATATCAATACAGCGGAAGCCGCATAAACAACAAAATCGGTGGATGCCATATCCAACGAAAAGTAAAAAATATGTGATTTAAAAATGCTTAGTTTTGAACCGATAAACATAATACAATTAATTAAAATTACAATATACACGAACAAAAAATAATATATATGAACTTCTAGTGGTGGATGCTACACGTCTGGAATCTTGTCGGAAGCCACAAATATCTATGGATGTATATATATATATATATATATATATATATATATATATATATATATATATATACAGGGTGTAAATCAAAAAGCGGGCCATAGGCGTTTAACATGGGAAATCAGTTTTTCCGTGCGCAAAAGTTACCGAATGGTTTTAGATGAAAATGGTTCAAATAAAAATTGTAGAGAATTTTATTCTGCATCTAAATCACTAATCAGATTTTATTTTGCACGTCTTGTAATCTATAAAACCGACTTTAAAGTTTTATAAATATTGCTATTGATATGTAATTGTTTGTAATTTTGTTTCAATTCCATGGCTATCGCTACAAATGAACAAAATTTATAATATAAATTATATCGATTTTATGGATTACATGACGTGTAAAATAAAATCTGATTAGTGATTTAGATGCAGAATTAAATTCTCTACAATTTTTATTTGAACCATTTTCATCTAAAACCATTTGGTAACTTTTGCGCACGGAAAAACTGATTTCCCATGCTAAACGCCTATGGCCCGCTTTTTGATTTACACCCTGTATATACCGGGTGGAGCATCATACCTGTGTACATAGGCGATTAACATGAAAAAACAGTTTTTCCGTGCGCATTGCTCCCCAAATTATTTTAGGCAAAAATGCTTCAAATACATGTTGTAGAGCATAAAATTCTGCATCTAAATCAATAAACAGAATTTCTTTTATATGCTTTATAACGACAGAAATTAAATATGAAAACATTGAAAATTACGTTAAAAATATCAAATAGCCATGGAATTGAAACAAAAATAAATAAATTTTTGACATTTGACAGATGAATGATTAATTTGACGGGTAAAATATCAAATAGACAGAAAAACGACAAGCATTTATTTATTTTTGTTTCAATTCCATGGCTATTTGATATTTTCAATGAAATTTTTCATGTTTTCATATTTAATATCTGTCGTTATAAAGCAAGTAAAAGTAATTCTGTTTATTGATTTAGATGCAGAATTTTATGCTCTACAACATGTATTTGAAGCATTTTTGCCTAAAATAATTTGGGGAGCAATGCGCACGGAAAAACTGTTTTTTCATGTTAATCGCCTATGTACACAGGTATGATGCTCCACCCGGTATATATATATATATATATATATATATATATATATATATATATATATATATATATATATATATATATATAATGTATATACAGGCTGTAAATTAAAAATCGGGCCAAAGGCGTTTAACATGAAATATCAGTATACCGGGTGTCTGTCTTAAAGGTGTACATAGGAGATTAACATGGGAAATCAGTTTTTTGCGTGCTGTTGCTCGGTGTTCTATCGGACAACAATCATTGTTGTACCAATCGAAAGATATCATTTTTCTGAATCAAACGATGTAAAATACACTACTATTTAGTGGTAATTTGGTTCCGTAAATTATTTTTTTAATTTTGAGAATTCTCCGGTTTATTCAATTTTTATCGTAAATAAATATAGTCATCCATGACTGTTTTGTTTTGATTTCTGTCAAGCTATTTATTTGACGTTTCTGACTTTTGGACTTGTTTAAGACAATTTGTAAAAATATTGCTAGTTATACTACTGAAGAGCGTATTTTTATAGTAAAACTATTTTTTGGAGGAAACAGTTAGCTCAGAGTGCGAGATCTATTTTCTATTAAGTTTATAAATCGACCGAATCCAAGTGGAACCACAAATGCCAGTATCCACGAAAAATACATGTGAGCTTAGTAATTGCAATTTAGCAAGAGCGGAAGAACGTGCTTTATTGGAAGAATGGGTTTTAGGAATGATAAATGTAGATCCTTCGTATAGCACTAGATTTTTTGGAAATGAATTGGTAGTACATCGTTCATATTTTTTTAAAAAAAGTTCTTTTCATTCCTACAAAATGCACTGCAATCAAGAACTTTTTTCCATTTGACGAAGAAAGTGGAACAATATTTTGTGAAGATATACAAAACAGAGCTAATAAAAATGAAATTTTTTGTCATCGATTTAAAAAAAACTTAACTCTTAATAAATTTATATTATTTAAAGAAAACTGGTTTTTAGACTTTAATTTATTTAATAAAATCTTTACGCAAAAATTATAAAATTACGCTTGTCATTACTGAATATAACCATATTTTACAAATTGACAGAAACGTCAAATAAATAGCTTGACAGAAATCAAAACAAAACAGTCATAGGTAACTACATTTATTTTCGATAAAAACTGAATAAATCGGATGATTTTCAAAATTTAAAAATTAATTTACGGAACCAAATTACTACTAAATTGTAGTGTATGTTACATCGTTTGATTCAGAAAAATTCTATCTTTCGATTGGTACTACAATCATTGTTGTCCGATAGAACACCGAGCAACAGCACGCAAAAAACTGATTTCCCATGTTAATCTCCTATGTACACCTTTATGACAGACACCCGGTATATATCAGTATATATATATATACCGTATGTCCCCGGATTGAGTTTACAAGAGGAAAAAAATTCTTATTATTGATTTTACGAAAAAATGCCAAGGGAAGAAAAATTTTTGGATGCCTTAAAACGCATGCTTCAATTATTAAAATTTTTAAATAATGCATGGTTCTTTTATTATAACGTTTTTTTTTTGTATTTTGTCCTAATAATACAGTTATTACATTCAATCAAACCGTATTTTAGTTAGCTTTGAAACAAATGATTAAATGTCAAAAGTAATTCGTATTATCATAAAGTAAGAAGTTATTGTTTAAAATAGTGAGAGTTTGTCAAAGAAATGTTAACATTAGAACAAAAAATCTTTTTAGTGCAATGTTATGGTATGGGGGGTAAAAGTTACCGTTACATAATTCAAAAATTTAATGAAAAGTTTCCTGGTGTTTCTGTGTCACGTATGGGTGTACAGAAGCTTATACAAAAATTTTTAAGAACTGGTTCCGTAAATAATGTAAAGAAAATTAAGCAAGTGCATAATGAAGAAGATGCCGCTACGTTATTAGTGGAAGATTCAGTACGAACTGATCCAAAATTGTCTTTACGAAGACGATCACTCCAATTAGGCATCAGCAAATCACACCTTCAAAGAATTTTGAAAGATAGAAAAATTTATCCCTATAAACCTGTATTTAATCACACTTTAGAAGCAGGAGATGATTTTTGTTTATGGCTGGGAAATGAAATAATGAATAATCGATACTTTTATAAAAATATTATGTTTTCCGATGAAGCCACATTTTCTTCAAACGGAACTGTTTCGTCACAACACGTTAGATATTGGAGCAACACTAATCCAAATTTTAAAATTTTGAACAATCGCCAATATGTTGTGAAAGTAAATGTATGGTGTGCAATTTCGTATCATGGAATCATAGGTCCATATTTTTTGATAATAATGTTAATCAGCACACATATTTGGATATGTTGGAAAATTTTTTTAATGATGCTTTAAGTGAGTTACCTCTTGATTATCGGCGTTCAATGTATTTTCAACAAGATGGATGTCCAGCTCATTATTCGCAAATTGTTGTTAATTGGCTAAATACCAAATTTGGTGATAATTGGATCGGCAGAAATGGTCCCGTTTTATGGCCGCCAAGAAGACCTGATTTAACAATTTCAGATTTCTATTTATGGGGACGTTTAAAACAAATTGTGTACAAACAAAATTTGCCTAATAATGCCGAAATATTAAAAAATCACATAAGAGATGCTATATCCTCTTTAACAATTGAGGAAATCCGTAGTAGTTTCAGTGAACTGCGTATTAGAATTGAATTATGTGTTGAAAGAGGTGGAGAGTTAATTGAATAAAATAAAATAAGTATTTTGACTTTCGCTGTTTTTTTATCTGTAGTTAGAATTAATAATCATTTGTCAATATTTCAAAGCCAACTAAAATAAGGTTTGTTTTAATGTAATAACTATTATTAGGACAAAATACAAAAAAAAAAACGTTATAATAAAAGAACCATGCATTATTTAAAAATTTTAATAGCTGGAACATGCGTTTTAAAACATCCAAAAATTTTTCTTCTCCAGGCATTTTTTCGTAAAATCAATAATAAGAATTTTTTTCCTCTTGTAAACTCAATCCGGGGACATACGGTATATATATATATATATATATATATATATATATATATATATATATATATATTTAAATACATAAATTATGTAGTAGCGCAATAATTTATTTTAACGGCGCAAAAGAGCGCAATGGATGGACCAGTCAATCGAAAATTAAAACTATGAAATTTCCAAAAAGGAAAGGCTGTTGTCAACTTGGCCTTTCCTAACTTATTATCCAAATTATGGCTAAATTAGGGCAGCGCAATAAAAAATATTTACGGAGCAATAAAGCGCAATGAGAGCGCAATGTATGACTATAATTATTTTTTGTAAATAATTAAGTGGAAGGGCCAACTTGACATAGCCGTCCGTACCTACAACATCGATTTATTGTTTCTGGGTTCTTCATTTATTCAGCTATTTTTTGGTCATCTTTGTATCCTCGACACGTGACCACTACCTATCCGTTATTTACTCTTGCAGTTCACTTATATCTACGCAACGCAACGCACACAGACGCACCACGGTCATTCGTAGAACAAATTTACAACTTGTTTTAGACCTGCGTCGCCACATTGGTCCTTCGAGCCGGATAGGGAGTTGTTCCCTGTCGTGTCATCTTTGGATAGGGAGTTGTTCCCTGTCGTGTCATCTTTGGATAGGGAGTTGTTCCCTGTTGTGTCGTCATTTGATACATTATTTTCATTTTTATCCTTTCGCTGTCTCACCGCTATCATGGCTGATACACTTACACTTACTCTCCGTCGCGATTTCGTCATGCGTTTTTTGCAAACTCTGGAAAATCTCAAGAAACAATCTAAGAAAAGTCCAGACAAATTACCTGAAGCTCACATACAATTCGCAGAGTTAAATGATCGCGTTCGAGATTTTGAGATGAACCACATTACTCTCATGAGTCACCCAAGCAACGCTGCTAATCAAGAAGATCTCTTTAATGAATATGACGACTTCGTTACTACGGCACGTAAAATCAAAGCTGAGTATAAAAAACCTCCATTTGCAGAGCCACCATCAGACGCTGAACCGTTAAATACTGCATTCATTTCTCACACCTCATCGCAGTCGCAAACTTTCGCTAGACTTCCTAAATTAGATTTGCCACATATTAAATACAGGTATGCTCAATTTTGCTTCTTAATATAACTACGGATACTTACATTTTCGCCCTAGGACATATTTTATTATAGAAATTTTCTAAATAATTTTGTATTTAAGAAAAATATATAGTTAGTATTTATGTTTTATCCTTATACTTTAATTTAGAACTGTTTGTTTCAATGGTTGAAATAAAATTTTGATTTGTAAAGGTAATACAGTTATTTATATTTTCAAGCATGGTTTTAAAATTTATGGCAGTTATTTCAGTACGAAAACATTATGTATAATTCCCTGTGAAATACGCATTTCTTTGTAATTTTCAAAAAAATATTTATTAGAAAGTGACTGTATGTAATGTTCTTTTTGGTAATTTTTGTCATATAAGTATATTGGTTTGTACACGGTTTCAAAATTTTATAATTTATTCTAAAAATCTACGAGAAAAGCGCAAAACTATACACTCATAGGCGCCGAATGCACGAGTGCTCTGCTTGCGCACCCATACCAAATTTTAATGAGTGCGGAGCACCCATACAAATTACTCAGTTATTGATTTTTTATTTATTACTATTAGCTAAAGATGAAATAACTCAAATACCAAATTGTTATTTTTAAACCTGACAATGACCATGTGCATTGCCTTTTGGACATAACGATTTAATTGCTCCATTGAGTAAGTATTAAAATACCTATTTAAGTATGTCCTAAAACTGCGAATTATCATTTATTTATTATTTATTTATAATTTTTGTTTTGTTTATTATTTGAATTTGTATGTTATGTTTTGTTTCCATTGTCTAAATGTTCAACAGAATAATTCTTGATTTGTGATATTGAAGTAGTAATATAAATAAATAAATCATACAACAAAATTTTTTATCATTTTTTGTAATGAAAATTGGAATTATAAATTGTTTGTCTGCGGTCCTCAGTCACTTGGCCTTAGGCGGTTTTCTTCTAACCCCTACCCCATAGCATTATTGCATAATTATTTTTATGTAATTTATGTACGCCCTTGGCTAGAGCACCCATACATATTTTCAAAAACCGGCGCCTATGTATACACTTGTAGATTGAAATAATTCCGCGAATTATTAAAATGAATTAATCTTAATAAACTTAACAAAACTAACGGTTATTTAATTTTTGAAAATATACGTTGTACTGGTTACATTTTCCTACCTCACGTGATGTAGTGATGGTTTGCAGTAATTGTACAAAATTTATAAATTGAATACAATTACTCAAATATTTACTTAAATTTCTGAAAGAATACTTGATCTCCTATATTTATAAATATATTTCATACATATGTACAGTTTTACTAGAATTTATAAATTTCTATTATAGTTACCATAATTTATAATGAAAATTTTCTTATATTGGTATTATGTTTTTCATTAATAATTAACATGGATATCGTTATTGTTTAAGATCTGTTTATCATTATAATACTGAAATAACTTCTAACTTTAATTATTTATTTTCTCAATTCTGCTCATATTCAACAAAATACATATTTGCTGAAGTTTGTTTCCCAATACAACTACACATATTTACTTAAGAACAAATTTAAAGGTATATTTATCATTATATCAGTTTAAATGTTATAACAAATTTCTGCAGAAAATATATTTACTTAATTTAATTAAATAAAGTTCTTAAATACAAGTTCCAGTACAAGAAATGCCTGGTATTACAAAATTTAGAATCATCATGTTTTAATCGAAAAATATTGTCAGAAATTTCATCCATTGTTACGGTCTTCGAACATTTTGAATTATTCACGTAATTTATTTTGAAAAGTTAGTTTAATAAATATTTCCTATGTCGAAAATGTAAATGTAATGTAAAAAGCAAATATGACTAACTATACTAAATCAGTATTTTCAAGTCAATAATGTTGAAATATGAGTTGGGAAGTTTTCTACTATATTTCCTCATACAAATAATAATTATTCAAAGTTTACTTACACACATGAATTGCACAAATTTTTAAATTAAAAATTTCCACTTTTTATTACTAATTTCACAACAAAACTTAATTCGATAATTTAAAATATTCACGGACCATGCATGTATGTCATTTGTGAAAATGTTCTTCGAACACAAGGTTACTTCAGAAATTAATTCGTTCTAAGTTTTAACTGCGTTCAGAATATCCGTGGCTTAAATTGTTTTTGGTAATTGTCTTGTACCTAGATGATTGTACAAATGGGTATTTGTTTAAATATCTTCAATTACAGATTAATAATAGAGGTATTAGTTGATAATAATATATTCTACGACTTAGAAAATATATATGATTACGATTTCAGTTTTAAGAAGTTAATATTGTCTGCTTCATTCAGAGATAACACATTCCGACTCTGTTTCTATGATACTAAAAAATTTTTATAGGCCGACTTCAAATTGTATTTGTTCGTTTCAGTGTATCAATTAGTCAATTAGTTAGATGACAAAAATACGAAAAATATCTTAGTTACTTTTCAAAATGAATAAGAATATTACACTCATAATTTTTTAGAGAAAATATTCCACATATTCACAGAATATGTGTTCATAGTATTGATTTTGAAAGTTTCCAGTATTAAATTCTATTACAAATTGATAATGCTCAATAATTTGTGAAAGTCAAAATTGTGGTATATTTTTATGAACAAAAACTATAATTTTGAAAATATTTATTTCGTTAAATATGTTTAAATATTAAATATTTTGGAATTTTAGTATAGGATTAAAATATTTTGTTCCCTGCGTGTACATGAAAAAATTATTTCTAATGAATTCTGAGAATTTTGTATTTCGACCAATTAAATAAATTCACTAATTATCATGAATAATCTCACACTATGTTTATGTCGAAAATATTTTTTCTTTAAATATCCTTCAGATTTATGGTAAATAATTTTAATAGTAATATTATTAAAATACAGTGAAAAAGTATGTTGGAAATATATTTATAAGGTATAGAAATGAAAGTATTAATTTACAAGTTCAAAGATATATCTAGTATTGATAACATTCACAAATTCAAAGACGTATACGTATAAAATAAAAAATATTTATTGGTATTTTTTTTTTTTTTTATATTAGGTACTACTTCTCATAGGTGGGGAACTTGCGGCCTCCGTAAGTATCTTGTATTTTTATAAAAATAGCATTTATAGAAATATCAACTTATGTGGCCTCCTTTATTACTGCGTAATTTAAATATGGCATCCAATGGTAAAAAAGTTTCCCACCTACAGTGTCTAAATTACAATTATTCATATATATTTATTAATTTATAAAAACCACCATTTAATTGGAGACCGCCCCCGGCGGCTAAAGTTCTAGATACACCAATGAATAATATTTTCCTATCGTTAAACAATTCAAACATTGAATAAAACAAAATATCCTTGTACAATCTAGTTTAACTTCCGTATCATCGTGGTTACCTCTTCCGGCGAATAACAAGTTTTATTTTCTGTTTTTTGTTTTTTTAAGGAAAATTGGTATTTATATATTCCACTATCAAAACTGTTTTATGTACCATATGTTTTTAGGGTTTGCCTCAATTGCTCAATTACGTCCAGCCAAATATGTAACGAAAGGCATGGACAGTAACTAAAATGTAGTTCAGAGTACGTTTTATGTGACTTGTATATTCAATGCGTACGAGTTTTATTATTCTTAGACAGATACAAAACTTGTCAGTATACACAAGAAAAATATATTTAAACTAGTTTATTAAATTGACATTAGGCTATCATTATCCATTAAGAAATGTAGTCATTAAATAATGCCCGCGAGGCGAGAAAAGTATTCGAGATTTCGAAACTGACATTCTTTTTGATATGATTTTACGTATAATTATTATAATATACGATGTATAAAATAATTATTTTTTTAACTAGGCACCAAAATACCGTTTGCCGTTTCATTGACGAGGCGAAGCAGCCGAAGCTAAAACCTATGTTTGGTGCTGAGTTAAGCACATTATTTTTTACGGATTTGGAATTAATAATTAGTTAGTGATTATTTTTAATATATATATTTTGAAGGTTTTCACCATTTGTAGACGGTTACTATGCGTTTGTCGAGCGGTTGCTACCTAAACTATTTTTACAGCCCAGGCAGTAAAAGTGATGCTTTACAGGCTGTTAGCAGTCCGTATAGTATCACCTTTAATGTGAATCGGCAAAAAAATTATTTATGTAAAAATTATAAAATATATTTTGTAAATAAAATTTTCCTAAAATATATTTTGTAATATGAATAGAAATCAATTATTGTATTTTTCCTTTTTCTTTTCTTCGCATAACATCGTTACACACTTTCTTAGGAAGCAATAACACATAACAACTGCTCACTATTAATAAATTGTAGTGCTTTGCTACTGTAGTAAACTTACTACTTGCACAAAATACCGTTTGCCGTTTCATTGACGAGGCGAAGCAGCCGAAGCTAAAACCTATGTTTGGTGCTGAGTTAAGCACATTATTTTTTACGGATTTGGAATTAATAATTAGTTAGTGATTATTTTTAATATATATATTTTGAAAGTTTTCACCATTTGTAGACGGTTACTATGCGTTTGTCGAGCGGTTGCTACGTAAACTATTTTTACAGCCCAGGCAGTAAAAGTGATGCTTTACAGGCTGTTAGCAGTCCGTATAATATCACCTTTAAT
Source organism: Poecilus cupreus (assembly GCA_963942605.1). Lineage (NCBI taxonomy): Eukaryota > Metazoa > Arthropoda > Insecta > Coleoptera > Carabidae > Poecilus > Poecilus cupreus. Next base: position 13,481,811 of record OZ012713.1, read on the forward strand.
GTCAATCGGCAAAAAAATTATTTATGTAAAAATTATAAAATATATTTTGTAAACAAAATGTTCCTAAAATATGTTTTGTAATATGAATAGAAATCAATTATTATATTTTTCCTTTTTCTTTTCTTCGCATAATATCGTTACACACTTTCTTAGGAAGCAATAACACATAACAACCGCTCTCTATTAATAAATTGTAGTGCTTTGCTACTGTAGTAAACTTACTATTTGCACAGAATATTTCAGTACAGACCCGGCCGAGCGGTGATTGTCAGGTCCTACTGTTCAATGGAAAGATTTTAGAATCTTCAATAAAACTCGTTGGATTCGGTAACGCGAATTTATTATATTTCTCACTACTATACCTAAGTTTACAAATAAAAACAATTTCTGGATCGCAGTCACAAATATAAAATTTTTATTTCAACCTCCACCGGTTTCTATCCCATATGGGTCGCCTCCTGAAGAAGACCCATGTAGGGTAGAAACCGGTAGAGGTTGAAATAAAAATTTTATATTTGTGACTGCAATCCGAAATTGTTTTTATTTTTAATACAATCCCAGTCAAGAAGCTTACATATTATCTAAGTTTAAGTTTAAAGTTGAATCTACCAATTGTGTTGACTGCTAGGCGGCGACTGCTTAAAAAACATTCTTCAGGGCGTCAAGTCAACTTTAATAAGCTGACTCTTCAAATTTAAGAACAAAGGAAGAAACGATGACTGAGCCAGAGAATGTTCTAGAAGTTTTGGATCTTTCTGAAAGTAAGCTTTATCGTTATGAATAAGAGTAGGTATGTGATAGAATTAAAGGAATTGACCACAGACAGGATTTTTATTTAATATTATTTTACTGTTGTTTTTAAAAATGCCCTGTATTACGTAGTAGTAGTATATCGGTCTCCTTCAGCAAATGTTAATGACTTTCTAAAACTTCTATATACGAGCATTAAAAAATTATATGACAAAGACAAAATCTGCAATATTATAGTTTGTGGTGATTTTAATATTAATATTTTAAATAACAGCACACAATGCAAACAATTTTTAGATGTAATGAACTCTCTCAATCTACATCCCTCTATAAACGAACCTACAAGAATTTCAACAACGAGTGAGAGCTGTTTGGACAACATTTTTATAAATATAAATAGAGACTCTTACGCAGCTAATGTTATTAAAAACACATTATTTGATCACACATCACAATGTATAACTTGCAATGAAAATAATAATATTAATTCAAATACATGAACTGAAAGACGAATATTCTCAGAATGTAATGTAAACTGTTTTAAATACTATTTAAGTAAAGAAAATTGGGAAAATGTATTTCATAAAAATGATACTAATGAAAAATATGAGGAATTTATGAATACATTTTTGTATTATTTTGAAATGGAATTCCTAAATGTAAGAAAATAAATTTGCGTCAAACAAAAGGTTGGGTGACCAATGAAAATATTTTCAGAGCATATAAAATTTTTGTATCACTGTTACAAAAATGGTTCAATAAACGAGCAATACTATGAAACATGTAAAAACAGTTATCGCAAAACATTAAAGAAAGCCAAAGCTAATTACAGTTCTTCACAACTTCAAAACTCTGTGAATAACATTAAAAAAGTATGGAGTATTATAAATAAAAACTTGAATATCTCTGAGTCACGTAATACTGTAAGTAGTGTTACATATAACAATTTGAAAGCTCACAACAGTATGGATGTTGCAAATTTATTCAACAAATATTTCACCGATAGTACATCAGAAATAATTAACAACCAAAACTCTAATGTTATAGGATGTGAGAATATTTCTAGTAAAATGTATGTAAGCAATTCAATTTATTTAAGTCCTGTCCTCGAAGCTGAATTGATATCGGTATTTTCGACCGGAATTGATGAAATATCTACAAATCTTTTAAAGCAATGTACTTCTTGCATCTTGCACCTTTATTAGATTGTTTCAATAATTCAATTATTTCTGGAGTATTTCCAAATGCACTTAAAATGGTTAAAGTTATTGCGCTACATATAAAAGGTAACAAAGGCGATGCGTCGAACTATAGACCAATAAGCATTGTGTCAGTTTATCACAAATTTTTGAAAAAATTTTGTTGAATAGAATTTCATCTTTCCTGGAGCAAAATGAGATAGTAATTGCCGAACAATTCGGCTTTCGAAACGGACGAGATACAACATCAGAACTTGTGCAATTTTTAAATGACATTTACAATAATTAAAATTGGTATTTATATTATTATATTATATTTATCTAGAACTTTTGACTGTGTGAATCATTTAAAATTACTATTAATCTATATGTAGTTTCGCTATTTGGTTTACGAGGCACTTGCGCCAAGGGGTTGTACTCCTATATTTCAGATAGAAAACAAATTGTATTTTATGATAACAGTAAATCTGATCCGGTAGCATTCTTGCATGGCGTGCCCCAAGGTTCTGTATTCGGCCCTATCCTGTTTTCCTTGTACATCAACAACATAATATCATTAATTAACCCATACAACTTTGTGGCTTATGCGGATGATATATCTATTTTAATTCCATATGTCGATGAAAATTACATTGATATTTTATCTATGCAGATAAATAAACTGTCAACCTGATTTTCCACACTGAGTCTAAAATTAAATGTAAAAAAATCATCTATAATTTAATTCAGCACAACCAAGCGTGACGTCAGTTGCCTTGTTAAATGTGACAATCAGACATTGCCACAAGTGTCAAATTGTAAGGTACTTGGCTTTGATATAAATGAAAATTTAAACGCCGAAAACCATATTAACGAGTTATCTTCTAAACTTGCTTCAATTTGTTACATGATTAAAAGGTTGAGATCTCTTTCTGATATACAAACTGTAAAAATATTCTATTATGCTAAGTTCTTCTCACTAATGAGTTATGCCATAATTTTATGGGGCAATTCATCTGCGGCTAACAGGGTGTTTAAGCTTCAGAAAATTGCAATTAGATATATGTACAATTTAGGATATAATACGTCTTGTAGAAGTGTTTTTGTTGATGAACATATCATGAATTTACCATGTTTGTATATGTATAAAGTCATTCTTTTTATAAGAACACATCGAGATATGTTACTAACGCATGAACATGTTCACACTTATAACACACGAAACAAAAGAGATATTGTTGTACCAAATTGTAAATTATCACTGACGTTAAACAATCCTTTAACCGTTGGATCAGAATTGTATAATAAATTACCTACAGATATTAAAAATGTTCAGTCTCTACCAAGCTTTAAAAATAAGCTGAAAGAAGGGTTATTATGATGTAGAATATTTCCTGACAGATAAATTTTTGTAATGTTATGTAATAATTTTGTAAACTCGACGAACCTGATATCGAATGTATTTGATCAAAAGGAAATAAATTATTATTATTATAATTATTATTGACAAGAGAACGTACGATAATTAACATAGGCAATATAAATCAATCGAAAAACAAAAATAGATGATTAAGCAACAATAAGAATAATATAATAATATAAAAGTAACAATAATAAAGTATAATGTTTAAAATTAATATACAGGATGGTCCATCGGTCTGTATTTTTTATTTTATGCGATTATTATAAATATTACCGAAATTTATTTCAGACAAAGTTTATTTAACATTAAAATGCCCATGTATCTACAGTATAAGTTTTTCTAACAGGTGTTCCATTTTCTCGCAAAAATATACAACTTGATATTTTTGAATGGAATATCCTACATATTTTTGCAAAATTTGAAAGACTTTTAGTTTCTCTTTAAAATAGTTCTTATTAATTATATTCCTAAAGTGACCAGTACAAAAACTATTCAATAATAAATAAATTTATAAAAAAAGTTCGAATTGAACATTAGTTCAACTACTAAACAAAATATAACAAAAAAAGTTGTTAAAGTAATTGAAAATAGTAAAAAATTATTATTAAAGACCTGACAGCAACTAATCTGATTGTTTAAACATTCACATTTTATGGCATATTTTCTAAGTGATTATTGAATCATAAAAACGTAAATAGTTTCTGTACTGATCATTTTAAAACTATAGTGAATAAGAACTTATTTAAAGAGAAACATAAGATCTTGAAAATTTTGTAAAAATATATAGGGTGTTCATTTTAAAAATATAAAGTTGTAGAGTAAGGTGGATGATGTTCGAAAGTATAGTCAAAAGTATTTTGATGTATGGTGCGGAGATATACGGATGGGAAGAGAAACAAATAATCGAAGACATTCAAATCAGATACATAAAATGGATACTGGGATTAGATAAATGTACTCTTAGCTATATAGTACTGCAAGAAATGAAAATAGATAAATTAAGAAAAGAAACAGGAAAGAGAGCCGTTAAGTATGAAGAAAAACTGAAAGTTACTACAGGAATGCTAGAAATCAATAAAACGTTCAAATGAAGAAAAATCCAAACTCACGAAATGGGGAATAACTAGAAAAGCATATTATGAAAGAAATGGATTGTGAATCTTAGAAATAGAGAGAAAGAGACAAAATGAAGAAACTGTAATAGAAACATTGAAAAACAGAGACAGAGACATACGACAACAAGAACAGTTCAACAAAATTCAAGAAACCAAATATAACCCACGATATAGGAATTTACAGATACTACATATTCCAAGATATTTATTAAAATTTATAAATGTTGTGACGGTCCGGTCCCTCCTGTCACATTTTTAATCCGGCAACTTGCATCTGAAAGTAACTGTCATGTAAATTATGAAATATGTATTCAAATACATTTACCTGTACTATGTGGTCATTGGAAAACTTTGAATGCATTTTTCCATACACTACAACTTCTGTATTTTTAGTCTGTGACATTCCGTTTTAGGTTAGACATTCTTGTCAATGACAGTTCCGATGACAGTTATTGCTGTTGCCATCTAGCGGCAAGTTGTGTAAACATGAATATTGTTCTTTTGTATTTAAAATATATTATTTAAGGATTAATATATTTCTAATATATTAAATTATGTTATATGTAAAACTGTTGCGAGGCTTAGAAATATTTGTGCAATTTAAAAGTCAATATTTAATAAATAAAACAATTATTGCCTTTCCCCCCCTCCTCACTTAATTGTTGTCAATTGTTTGACATAATTAAGTGGGCCATGCACTGGGTATAAAAGGCGCGCCGCGGAGCGATTATAGTCGAGATCAGTCCGACTCGTTGAGCTGATCACTACTAAAGACTGTGGCTCTCCTGGTCTTTGGGAAGATTTTTGGTTAAGGTTTTCCTGACCGAAAATAAAACAGTGATCAGACTGACGTTTCTGAATAATCGTTTTTAAAGATTGTGGCCTTCCTAATCTTTAAAAACTAGAAGGTGGGTTGCTCACCGAACCGATACAAAACGTGATACCGTCACCCGTTAAACCGTCAAACACAAAAGTCCGCATTTTCCGTATTCTTTTGATCACTACTAAAGACTGTGGCCCTCCTGGTCTTTAGGAAGATATTTTTGGTTAAGGTTTTCCTGACCGAAAATAAATCAGCAATCAGATTGAGGTTTCTGAGTAAACGTTTTTAAAGATTGTGGCCTTCCTAATCTTTAAAAACTAGAAGGTGTGTTGCTCACCGAACCGTTACAAAACGTGATACCGTCACCCGTTAAAACCGTCAAACACAAAACGTCCGCATTTTCCGTTTACTTCTGACCGTTTCCGTACTAATAAAGCCTCACAACAATTTTTCTCTTCACTGTCTCTCTTTTCACATGTTCCTGTATTATATCTTACATTATTGAAATAAAAACATTTGTAAATTACATCTTGTGTCATTTAATAATCCGGCCCGTCTCCACTGTTAGCTATCCCGCGCACGAAGTTCTTTCTTTCAGCTTCAAAACCGACTGATTGGCGCCCGAACGTTTACCGACCGACTGACGCTGAAGAAGGACTCGTCACAATTTTGACACTCGAACAGGGAGTCGTCACAATGTCACTACAATAGCTTGATTTAGATGCGGCAATGTAGAAAGAATTAACATGTACTGGTTGTCACCAGAACATTTAAGACTTTATTGCAGAGAGACGCAAAGAGAAAGAAGCGATGAAATTGACTTATGAACCAAGGAACAGGAAAAGACTGGATGGAAAAAAATTAGAACGAAGAAAACGTATAATATAGGTTTTTTTTTTAGTTAACTTATATAATGTAATCACCATAGAAATAAGATGTAAAAATTTGTATAGATTCTAGGCCGAAAGACATGAATAAATAAACTAACTAACTATTTAAAAATACTAAGTTGCATACCATTGTGTGAAAATGAAGCATCTGGTAGAAAAACTTATACTGTAGATACTTGGACAATTTAATGTAAAATAAACTTTGTCTAAAAAATTTTTAAAAAGTTCCGGGACAGTGAAATATTTAAACATCTTGTATCTAATAGAGGTATTGAGACGTGTCAAAAATTTAGATAGTGAATTTTCAACAAAAAAGCATCGATTAGGGCCCTTAGAATACGATTTCGCCGATTTAATGATATTTTCTTCAATGATAACTCAAAATCTATGAAGATATCATTTTGAAATTTCATATTTAGAATTTTTAAGTTCAAATGACAACATGATTGGATCTTGGGAGCAATCCATTAATCAGAAGTGCTAGTTTATTTGAAGACCCTCTCCGTTTTTCTTGTATATCTCAAATAAAAAATTGGAAAGGTAAAAAAGATGTAGAATATCATTACATACACTTTACGTGAAACTATTTTCTCTATATTGTTATTATTATTATTGATATAATTTGAGGGACTTCGTTGCACGGTATCTCAGGGGCCGTGCTTTGACGGTTGGTAAGAGTGAAAATATATAAATTACCGAGATCTAATTTAGTATATTGCCATGGATGAAACCGCGTAGTGATACATTGAATTGGATTTTCAAACACGAAACACCAGAAGCTTGATTATTCTGTATACGTACAAGGAAAAATTGTATTTCTTATCAACAAGCATTTGTTATATAAACTAGGAATGAATGCTACTGCCATTAGTATACTGATTGATTTCATATACATACATCTGAACGCAAGCATGTTATTGTTGTTGTACACTGTGTTTCTGGAGCTGATTATTCCAGGTAGGATTCTCATATATTATTGCAACACACCTCCACAGCAGGTTATAAAATAAAAAGTTTATAACTGTTGGGTGAATCAAATAGTTATTTACTTTACAAACGGGCAAAGTAAGGAATTACCAACGAGAGAGTGTGATAATTTTATCGAGTGGGTAATTCAATTTTGCCCACGTGTGAAGTATAACGTTTTATCCAACACCTCTTAACAAATGAAAAATTTATTAAAGAAATATTATTTAACAGTGACATATGCTTCAATTTTTTTAATTAAAATGTCAATGGAAGTAATTACCAAGGTGTTGTGTGTTATTATTATTGTTATAAATAAAAAAGTACTTACTAGTGACTTTCCTCAAAATTATACCAGTAGTATATGGGTACATTGAGGACACTTTTAATCCTGAACGATCCTGAACAGCCTGAACGCCGCACACCCACCCACACACCTAAACGTTCAGGATTAAAAGTTCCCTCAATGTACCCATATACTACTACTATAGAAAGCGTTGGTTTAAGGTAAACGAGGACACTTTTAAATCTGAATGCCGAAAACCTGAACGCGCAAATCCGAATTCGTCGCTAGAAACTGTCCTCGCGGTTACTGTGCTAGAAACTGTCCTCGTTGCTAGAAACTGTCCTCGCGGTCTATCTGTCCTGGTTAAATAATAAATTATGCAATATATTCTCGAACATCTTCTAATATTAATAACAAATCGTTATCATCACCACTTAAACGAGGTAAAAATAAAGTACAATTTTCCAACTCAATAAGTAGTATATTTTTACCAAATTTTGTTCTTTTAAGTGTAACTATTATTTGTTTTTCATTAAGCTGTAGTGGTGGTATTAAATGTTTTGCATCAGATTGCTTCATTAATTCGTTAAAAAAATCTCTGTAAATGTTTGAATCCATATTTACATTAAAAAAACTAGCGTTGGTCTGCGACTAAACGTAATTGCATAATTTGACCACATTAGTTCTGTTTAATTGCGAAAACGCGGCACGGTGAATGACTCATACCGAACAGTTCTTCTGTAGAGATAATTATATTAACATAATTTTATTGTTATAAATGGAGAACAAAACTAACTATGCAGACTTGCTAAACAGTGTATCAAATCAATTTGTAAAACTAACTGAATTAGAATTAAATAAACCTTATAAAGTTATAAGTCTTGAAACTAGTACTGGTAATTACGGCCCACAAATTATAGCAAATTTGGAAAACTGTAAAGTATCATTGCCTCAGAGATTCAATAAAATTATTTGGTTTAGTTTATAAAGGTAAAATAGAAAGAAACAACAAACAAATACATGATATCCAATTTGTTTAAAAATGAGAAATTGCTTATAAAAATAATAATAAATGAGAACAGTTAAAAGAAATTGAATTTATTATAACTACAACTACAAAATTGTTCTACATTTGAAAACTACATTTGAAATATTGCATTGAAGACGTTTTTCTTTGTTGTTGATCTGTAAATATAAAGTTTAATTAGTGGTTATTTATGAAGAATAAATAAAGGTACTTACATGTTAAATAAAAACTGTTTCACAGCGATTTGTCTTTAAGATGTTTTTTTTGAAGAAGTTAGACTGTAATAAAATATAAAATTAGTTTAAAAATATATAAAACACTAATAAAGTACTTACATTACAATTCACAATTGTTTGAATCGGAATCATCACTACCATACAGTTGGTTGTGTTCTTTTATTTCGATACTCAGTTTTTTATCTTCATTATCTAAATTTTCATACTCTTCTTCTACTACTTGTAGTTTTGATGCTAATTCCTGTATTCTTAATTTAATTTTTCTTGAACATTCCTTTTTATTCTTCTTCAACTTTTTTACTCTTGCCTGTCTTAGCATTTTATCAGTCATATTACTGTTTGATTTAGCAATGTCACCGAAAAACTTTGATATTTTGGCTTTAACTTTATTATTTTTAATTGTATTATTTAAGTTTTTATTTTTATTTGCATGATTTAAATTATTATTTTTAACACGCGTATTAACACTTGCGTTATTTATTACACTGTCTACTTGCATTGGCTCCATTAACTATCTATAAAACATTTCTTTGCTAACGCCTATTTATACTTGGTAAAACTTATAGAATATTCCATTTTGCACCAGAGGCGTAACTATAAATTTACTACCCTACTTAAAGAAAACTTTCCTAATAAAATAGATAAGTATGCAAAAACAAAAAAAATATTTAAGTTGGTCAATGTGATTTAGAATTCAGTAGACCCACATGAGCCTTTGATGAATCTATTGAGAAATTTTTTTTTTAAATTTCACCTAGTTACGCCTCTGTAGGCACCGTATACGGTGTCAATTCTTGTCGACACTGGTTTTAAAACGCGTGCTTAGGCACCGATTTCTTTGTTTCGTTGCAACGACGACACTGAACTTGTGTAATCATGCACACACATGATTTCCGCGAAATGTGTATGCGAGTTTACTTTGCGCCAGCTGATGTATAACCATTTAAGTTTTTCTTTTTTAAATATTTTTCTACGGCAAAATAAGTGATATTTTCTAAAAATTCACGTTCTTTATCGTATATTTCTTGTTCACTGATTTTACCAGATTTAAATAATAACAACATGTTTGTGTAAAACTTGTAGCACTTTTTAAACTCTATCATTTTTTCTTTAATATTTAATACTTCACTAAGAGCCATTAAAACCGCACTACCAAGTGATAAAGCGGCAAGAGGTAGAAACACAAACGCAGATAAACTGCTTGCTGGGAAAATAACCTCGCCAATATGAAAACAAATATTAAAATTACTATAACGTTTATAACTCTTACGGTAAACGTATTTTCGTTTCTCTAAATATTCTTCCATTTATAAATGAGCAAAAAAGGATCAGGATTTGTGAATAATTTAATAAATAATTTACCATTTGAAGCACATGTACCGGGTTACAATTATTGCGGTCCGGGCACTAAATTACAGAAACGATTAGCTAGAGGTGATAGTGGTATTAATCCTTTAGATGAAGCTTGTAAGAATCACGATATCGCATATTCGCAATATAAAGATGTAAAAAATAGAAATAAAGCAGATGAAATACTTGAATATAAAGCATGGGATAGAGTTAAAAGTAAAGATGCATCTGTTGGTGAAAAAGCTGCTGCATGGTCAGTTACAAATATTATGAAAGCAAAACGTAAAATGGGCATGGGTTTTTCTAGTAATAAATCAGCAAAAATGAGTAGCGTTCTTACTCAATGTCAGAAAGATAAAATTCAAGCAGCAAAGAAAAAACATACAGGTACAACAATAAAGTTTTCTGCAAATCAAGTAAATAAATTGAAAACAGGTGGTAGTTTACCAGAAACAATAAATTTTTTAGCAACAACATTAATAAATGCGTTAAAGAAAACAGGTTCAACTGCTAAATCAGTAATAGATACAATAAATAAATTACAGAAGAAGGGAGGTTCCGTAAAATTTGATTTACAGGAATTAATGAAACATTTATTGCCTAGCAGTAAAACAGGAAGTGGTGTTTTATATTTACCAGCAACGAAATTTAAAAATGCAAAAGTAGGAGGTTCTTTGAGTAAATATGGTGGATTTTTACCATTTGCCATACCGCCTTTAGTAGCACTTATAGGAAAAGCGTTAGCAACTGGAGCTGTAGCAGCAGCAGCAGGTCATGCATATAGAAAAGCAACAGGCTCTGGTGTTAAGAAACCAAAGTCTGTTAAGAAAACAAAGTCTGGTAAGGGTATGTATTTACCGGGTAGTGAAATAGCAAAAAAAAATAATTGGTCGCAGACCTACGTCTGCTTCAGCTGACGCTCCAAGCATTCCAGAGCGACCGCTTTCTAATTTTGAATTAATAGACTATGCTAAACAATTAAAAATTCCATATTTCAGAGGCGTGTTTATGGATGATACTCTACCTAATAAAATTCATAAAAACGAGTCTCGTATTGTGAATTTAGACTCAAATTCTGGACCTGGTACACACTGGGTGGCTTATAAGAAGCGAAATAAAAATATTTATTATTTTGATCCTTTTGGAGACGTAATACCAGAAAAGAAATTAATAAAATATTTTTATACTTACAAAAATGCTAATATTTATTATAATTATGATAGATATCAAAATTATAATCAAGCAATTTGTGGTAAATTATGTTTAAAATTTTTAAGCTAAAAGCGAATGTTTTTTTAAGTAATAAATGATTACGTTGACACTAGATAATTATAACAATTTGAATGAAGCTACTTTGACTACTGTATATTTCCCACCATTAGATTTAAGTAATGGAAAATATGAATTGGGTGTTATAAGTTTAAAAGCTGCATTTACAATTCCAAATATATCAGCAAAATTAAAAAATAATATATTTACTTATATTAAGGATGGCACTCAAATAAAAATTCAAATTGATGATGGCACATATTCATACGATGACTTACAAGCACTTTTGGAAGAGAAAATAGGTGAAGGTTTTACTATATCTTCTAATACTAATACTAGCAGAAATATAATTAAAAGTAAATACCCCGTTGATTTTACAGCTGAAAATTCACCAGCTAAAATATTAGGCTTTGAAAAGAAATTACTAGAAGCAGATATAATTCACATATCAGATTATACTTTAGATATATTTCCAATTAAAACTATTAAAGTAGTATGTAATATTACACGTGGTTGGTATATTGGGTCACGGGAAACTAGTACTGTATTCGAATTTTTTATAAAAGTAGGACCAGGTTTTGATATTATAGAACAACCTATAAATTTAGCGTATTATCCAATAATAGTAGACAATGTAGATAAATTAGAATTTAAATTATTAGATCAGAGTAATAACTTAATTGATTTTAGAAATGAACCAATTTTAATTACAGTACATATTAGAGAAATTAAATAATGTATTTTTTTATATATAAATGAATAGCAAAGTACTTGAATACTCAAGTGAAAAATATCAACAGAAGCCTCCTATACAGCGTTATCAATATATAAAATATTTACCCTCTATATCTGAAAGAATTAATGATCCAAACACAATAACAGAAATTAAAATTTGTAATCAGGACATTGTTTACGATACACATAATAGTAATTTAGTTGTAAATGGTAAAATTACACATATAACAGCAGCATTAACTCCAGAAAATTATGCTAATATTAAATTTGTTAAAAATGGTCCATTGCATTTATGGTCTCAAATTAAATATGTAATGGCAGGTAACGATGTTGAAGTAATTAATAACCCTGGATACTTAACAACTATAAAGGGTTTAGCAACCTTTAATACACAAAATTTATACGAGGGCTGGAATAACGAAAGTTTAATAAATGATAAGGGTTATTTTTCTATTTCTATTCCTATTAAAAATATTTTTGGATTATTTGAAACATATGATAAAGCTATTTTACGTGTTAGCCAGGAATTACACTTAATGAGATCAGCAAATGATTTTAATTGTTTAATTGTATCCGAGGCTTTAAAAGATAATGTAAAAATTGATATTACAGAAATATATTGGAGCATGCCCCAAGTAGTACCTACTTTAGATAAACAAGTAGAATTAAGTAATTTAATTTCGTCAGGTGCTTATCACAAAATATACTATAATTATTGGTCTTATTATTATAATTCTAGCATACCACAAGGTGTAACAGATTATTCATGGCGAGTAGCAACATTATCAAAATGGCCAAAATATATTTTTATAGCATTTTCAGAAGGACGCGATAACAATATAGTTAAAGATAACTCAGTATTTGATTTTATAGCACTTAATGATATAAAAGTAATATTAAATGATGAAGAATACCCCCAACAAGCTTTAAATATGAATGACGAACAAAATAATTGTAGTATTTTGTATACGTTTTTTAAAAATTTTCAAGAATCCTATTTTCTAAATCAGAATCATTTAAATATACCTATTGTTACTAAAAATAAGTTTATGAAGTCATATACGATAGTGATTATTGATTGCTCTTATAGAAAAGGAGAAATAAAAGATAGTGTTACTGACATAAGAGTAGAAACAAAATATCGTAAGGCGTTTCCTGCAAATACTAGAGCACATTGTATTGTTGTTGGCGATGCAAAAGCGAAATATACTAGTTTAACGAATATTGTTATAAAAGATTACTAATTAAATGAGTATTAAATTCGAGAAACTTGGAAATGGTTTAGAAAAACTTGAAATAAATGAAGAACAGCCACAAATGTATACTTATTATCCTAATATTATAAAATGTTTAATATGCGGACCATCAAATAGTGGAAAAACATCTATTTTATTGCAAATCTTAACAGATCCAAAACACCCTATATATTATAAATGCTTATATATTTGTTCAAAAACATTATTTCAAGATAAATATGTATATCTTGAAAATTTCATTATTGAAAGAAATAAATACGTAAAAGATCATACAGTTATTCATAAATATGAAAATCTTGAGGATATTCCACCTTTAGAAGAATTAAATCATAATTCAACTTTAATTTTAGACGATATTGACACACGTAAATGGTCTTTAATTGAAGATCTATTTTCTAAAGGACGCCATATAGGTCTTTCTTGTTTTATATTATGCCAAACGTTAAGTCGTATTCCTAGACAAATGATTAGAGATAATGCAAATTTAATTATTTTAACACAGAAGAATAATAATGCCAATTTAAAGCATGCTTTTGAAAATTTTGTTGGGTCTGATATGAATAAAAATAAATTTCTTGATTTATATAATTATGTATGTAATAATAATAATAAGTATAATTTTTTAGTTATTAATATGGAAAAGGATTTAAATAATGGTAAATATAGTTGTAATTTTAATAAAATAGCAAAAATTGTTGTAAATTAATAAACACAACACAACACAACAGACACAACACAACACAACACAACACAACACACACAACACAACACAACACAACACAACAGACACAACACAACACAACACAACACAACACAACACAACACACACAACACAACACACACAACACAACACACACAACACAACACAACACAACACAACACAACACAACACAACACAACACAACACAACACAACACAACACAACACAACACAACACAACACAACACAACACAACACAACACAACACAACACAACACAACACAACACAACACACACAACACAACACACAAACTTTTTAGCATAATAAATGTATGATAAGAAAGACGCAAAATTAATAAAAGATTTGAAAATCGCTAACCAAAAAGCAAGAAGTGCTTTGAAAGAATATAGTGAAAGTGAGTATAATAGAAGTGAATTATTACAAAAACAATATAAACCTATAATTGAAGCTGCTAAATCTACAGAAAATGCTATAATTAATGCTTCGAAATCAGCCAAAAATGCTATATTGGAACAAACTGAAATATTAAAAACCAAATTTGTACCACCAATAAATAGTACATTTAATGAGAGTGAATTAACATTAATACCACAATTACCAGCTGTTGTTGATGAGTCAACTATTACTGATGATTCAACTCCTTCCACATCTGGAATATCAACAGGTGATAAAGCAACTGTTTCATCCTTAAAAGTGGCATATTTAAGTGGTAATATGGGCGAAAGACATAATTTATTTTCGATAATAGGGGATAGTAAAAAAGCAACATTTGGTGCCAAGTATAAAAATGGTAAACTTGTTACAAGCGGAAAACGTGTTACATTTGACGGTGATAATATAAATTTACATTATACTGAACATGTAATTGAAAATAAAAAAGTTGTAAAAAAAGATAAAATTACAACTTATCCAGGTACAAATGAATTATGGGTATTGGTAACTCTAAAAAACGTACCTGAGGGTTATAATAATTGGTCAGATTTTATTGACACCCATATTACTGAATATGGTTATTATAAAGATATGTTAATTAAAAGTGATGCTATATCTCAAGATGGTAATCCCAATCATGCAATAAGCAGTAGTAGTGATAAATATAAACAAATAATTAAACCTATTTGGGATGAATATATTAAGAGAAAGAAAAAACATGAGTCTGATAAAGACAGAAGTCCAAAAATAGGTAAAGGATTACAACCTAAATTTAAAAAATATAATCCATCAAAACGTAATTATAAACAGAAAAATAAATTAAATGAATTAATTGATCGAAAAGAATATTTAGAAGCACAACAAAGAGCTGGACATGATAATGTTCGAAATGAAATTACAGATATAGAACATAAATTATCAAATTATAATTTTTTTACTACTAAATGGTATTAGACAAAAGAGGTAATACTGATAATAATGATTACACTAATAATATTATTAAAGGGCCTCCGGGAATTGGTTTTAAATTAACAAGTGATGGTAATTATGATATTCAAAACAAAAAATTATGTAACACAGGCAATCCTGAAAAAGACACAGATGCGTGTACGCGGGGATATGTGTCTGAAGTAATTACTGAATATGAAAATAAAATTCAACAAGTGGATAATAAATATTATTCAGAAATTAATAGAATAGATACTTTAATATCAACAACAAATAATGAAAATAGAGAACAAATAAAGACATTTTCTGATAATACAGAGAAAATTATAAATTTAAAGTACAACACACTTAATAGAAAATTAGAAAAAACTAATGAAACATTTAAAAAATTAAAGTTTTGTATGTTTAAAGATTTATATTACAACGCGTGTGATAAAGATGGTTTTTATATTTTAGCCTTTACAAAACCATCACAAGTAACAGAATATATTTTTCCATTTAATGGTTGGGTTGAAGCAATTAATTGTTACCCATCTATTGGTTTCAAACAATTTTATATTGGCAAGCAAACATTTGATAAAGTTACAAGTAGGATACCGTTTAATAAAGGTGAAACTTTAAAATTTATAAAGAAAAATAATGCGGCTATTATACCATTACACATTGAATTGATTATAAGTTATAGTTTTGATTTTCTTGAGTAATAAATGGCTGAATTAATGTATTGTCTTAAATGCAAGTCTCAAACAAATTCAACTAACGTTACTAAAACAGTAACTAAAAACGGTCGACCAATGTTACAAGCAAAGTGTAGCAAGTGTGGTTCAAAGAAATCAAAGTTTGTAAAAAAAATTTAGAAGATATTAGAGAACAAATTGCAAGCGAATTACACAAACCATTAAGACGTAATTTTCCAACACGTAAAGTAATAACATATGGTATTGATGATTTGTGGCAAGCTGATTTGGTTGAGATGATTCCGTATTCAAGAGTTAATAAAGGTTATAAATATCTATTAGTTGTAATTGATGTATTTTCTAAATATTTGTGGGCAATACCTGTTGAGAATAAAACTGGTAAAAGTATAACTAGCGCATTTAAATCAATTTTAGCGTCAGCTGAAGCAGACTTAAGTCTGCGACTAGTGAAACGAGTACCAAAAAATCTTCAAATGATCAAGGGTTGGAGTTTTACAATACAGATTTTCAAACATTAATAAAAAAATATAATATAAACCATTATTCAACATATTCAGAAAAGAAAGCAAGTGTAGTTGAACGTGTTAATAGAACTTTAAAAGAAAAAATGTGGAAACAATTTACAATTAATGGAAATTACAAGTGGCTTGACATGTTACCTGAGCTAGTAAATACTTACAATCATACTAAACACAGTACAATAAAAATGACACCCGTTGAAGGATCAAAGAAAAAGAATGAAGAAAAGTTAAAGCCTCTGTTTCAAGAAGAAATACCTAAATCTAAACCCAAGTACAAAATTGGAGATCAAGTTAGAGTATCTAAATATAAAACAGTTTTTGAGAAAGGTTATACGCCTAATTGGTCAAATGAGATATTCACTGTGTGTAACATAATATATTCTAATCCTGTAACTTATCATTTGAAAGATTATCGAGATCAAGAGTTAAAAGGCTGTTTCTATGAAGAAGAGTTAATTCAAGTTAAACACGATGTATATTTGGTTGAAAAGGTAATTAAACGCAAGGCTAATAAAGTATTTGTAAAATGGTTAGGTTTTGATAATAGTCATAATTCTTGGATTGATGCAAAGGATGTTGTTTAGTCGCAGACCGAGTCTATCGCAGACAAGTCTGCTCTCGCTGACGCTGCTTTAGCTGACGGTTAATTATTGCTCAGACACGTGTCTGAGCAAAACGTCATCACTATCTTGTTCACATAAAACAAAACTATGAATCATTTTAATAGTATAATGTATTAACAAAAATACTTTGTAATAAATGGAATCAGTTGTAGACATTATAAACAACAACATTATCTTCAACAGTAATAAAATCAATTACCTAACAGATAAAGATAACAATCCTTGGTTCAAGGCAAAGGATGTTGCTGAAATATTAGGATATATAAATTCAAGAGATGCTATTATTAAGCATATTGATACAGAAGACCGTACAATATATGAATATATAAGGGAGTCGCAAAACGCGACCCCCTTCAATAGCCAACCAAATACTATATATGTCAATGAATCAGGTTTATATTCACTAATACTATCTTCTAAACTTCCAAAAGCAAAAGAATTTAAGCGGTGGGTTACCTCTGAAGTCTTACCCTCAATAAGAAAATATGGAGAATACAAGATAGAGTCCAAGTACAAGGCTATAGTCAACAATCTAAAAATTAAAGTTGAATCTCTATCAGAAAAGGTTGAAGCGCTTAAGAATGATGTAGTTTCAAAACCAAGCAATGCAAACAAACATCATCAGTTTATACTAATTGATAAAAATCATTTGTGGGAATATCCTTATTATGTGCTTCGAATTCAGAAGCGTAAAGCTAATAATCGTATTAAGGTACTAAAAACTGTTTATCCAGAACTAGAAGTTATACTTAGACTTGAGTATAATCCAAACAGTTTTAATTTATACAACAAAATTAAAGAAACTATTGATATAACATATTATTGTAATCACTTTAACACAAGTCTTTATAAAAATGAACTATTGTTTGAGATTATGAAAATTGTAAATGAATAGTCGCAAATAAGCTAACGCTAATTTTTTCTCTAATAAATGGCGAATAAAGAACAACTCACAGAATACGCTCTTATCTTAAGAGAGCGTTTAGATAATATGATTGAAGCTAAAGCTAGTAACTTTAGTAACGATGATTTCAATTATTTTAGAAATTTTAAAAGTCAACTTACTAATTATATTATTCTACTAGATAGACAAAATGAAAATAAGGATTTAACGGTTAACAAGCAGGTTGCGGTTAACGAATCTAACACATGCACTATCGAATTAGAAAAGAATTTAATGGAATGTCTTAAAGAATATATTGAAACAATTGTAAAAAATATATTTGAGTCATATGAAGAATGTAGCACAGACATGTCTGATGAGGAGTTAGTTGAGGAAACAGTAGTTGAAACACCTGTAGTTGATGAATCAGTAATTGAGTTTCCGCTTACAGTAGTTGAAGAATCAGTTACTGAGGAACCCGTTTCTGAGGAATCAGTAGTTGAAGAATCAGTTGATAAGGAATCAGTAGTTGAGGAGTCAGTTACTGAGGCACCAGTGGTTGAGGAGTCAGTTACTGAGGCACCAGTGGTTGAGGAGTCAGTTACTGAGGCACCAGTGGTTGAGGAGTCAGTTACTGAGGTACCAGTGGTTGAGGAGTCAGTTACTGAGGTACCAGTGGTTGAGGAATCAAATAATGAAGACCCAGTTGTTGAGGAATCAGTAGTTGAGGAATCAGTAACTGAAGACCCAGTTGTTGAGAAACCAAATGATGCTGAACACATTAACATAATAGAAATAGGTTCACAAATATTAAAAGATACTCAAGATATTTTAAAAAGCGTAATGTAAGGTTCAATAATAATAATAATAAAATATATTATATGTTTACTTGGGCTTATGCTTATAGAGCAAGTCGTAAAGGTATTTGGCATCTATATGCTGTAGATCGTGAAAGATTTCAACAACGAATTAATAAATATTCAAATATCATTACACCAGTCTTAAAAAAATTTATTACCAATAAATGATTTTTCTAGTGTTCCAGACGCACGAATTATAGATATTGATGATGAGGTTTATGAAAAATGTAGACAGTGTTTAGAATATTCTTTTAATGCTGCTGATGATGTACCAAATTGCAGAAATTGTGGTTTTCATGTGATTAATCGGTGTAATAAAAAATTATTTATTAAACATGTTGATAAAATAAAATATGTTGAGAAATTAGTTCATGAATATCGAATAGAAATAAAACCCAATTTTTATACATCTCTTGATAGTGTGACTAAAGATAATATCATTCAAAAATATCAATATTTACTTAACTCTTTGTATACAAGTTGTTATAAAAATAATGTACCACACAAGTATTTTTTAAATAAATTCTTGAACAAACCACAGAAAATTCACTATGAAAATGATAAGTTGTGGGATGAATTTTTGTCTAAATATATGTTTTCTTATGAAAAATATTAACAAAATTTTTCTCTTATAAATGACTACTGAAAATAATGTTAATAGTTACATGCAAGAATATCGCAAGAAAAATAAAGACAAAATAAATATATATATGCGTAAATATTATAATGAAAACACAGAAGTGTGTACTTGTGGTGAAACAGTAAAAAAACAACATTTAAAACTTCATAAAGAAAGTAATAAACACTATGGTAAATTGTACTTAAAAGAAAAGGAGTCCACACATAAAGATACGCTTAATTTTGTGTGAATGGAGTTAAAATTTTCTTAATTTTATCCTCATCGTCATTGTTTCTAATAGACTGTGAAATTACAAACTTACCTGTGACATCTCTTTCTCTTATTAAATTACTTTTCTTTTTATTATACTTTATATTATTTTCTCTTAAATATTTAGATACTGTGTTATAGTGTATTCCATAAAGTTTACTAAATGATCTAATTGAATTATTAATAAAATCATACTTTTTAATTAAGCTAATAAATTCTGCTTTATTAAGAAGTCTTTTATTTTCTAAATCCATATTTATATAATATTTTTTATCACTTATCATGTCACTTGTCATATCACACGTCATATCATTTATCACTTATCATGTCACAAAGTAAAAAATTTAATTTATAATAAATGAGTAAGAGAGAAGTAACTTTAAAAACAATGTATGATACAGTTGGAGCATTTGAAAACTTACATAGTATTAATTTAGATAATATTTTAGAATTTACAAAAAATGATTTGACAACAAAAACAGCTAAGAAATATATTAATATGATGTCGGAATTATATGATAAAATTAAGGATTTTGATGTTCCAAATGAACAAAAGGAACATTTTAGAGCTTTATTTACTTTACTTACAAGTAAATATGCTGAATCTGAATGTAAAGGAATTTTGCTTCACAATTCAATAATGAAAAATAAGAAACATAGAGAAATAATTAATAAATTAGAAGAAGCATGTCAAAAAGAACGAGATTCATACAACACATTAGCGAAAAAATATAATGAAACACAAAAAGAAGATAAAGTTAGTATTCCAGGAATTTCTTTATCTCTAACTGTAAAAAACAAAGCTTTAACTAATAAAGAATGTGTTGATCTTATGAATGAAGCAATTATTATGGATAAAGAAATTGATGAAAAATATAAAAGATTATCTGTTCCTACAGATTATAAAGATAAAGTAGACAGAGTATATATTAAAAAAGCAGAAACAGGTGTGAGTAATATAATACAAAAATCTAAAGTGCATTCTCTAATTAACACCTAAGATTGAAAAAGTATTAACAAATTTATTTTGTAATAAATGGAGATGAATGAAGCTGGTCCATCTCAAACAAACTCATCAACAAATTTTATACAATATGTTAAATGTGATATCTGTAATGCTGATTATAATCCAACTGATAATCATGATTGCTTAAGTAAAAAAACTGTTAAAGATTTACGTGTTATATGTAAAAGTAAAAATATAAAGGGATATTCAAAGTTAAAAAAAGCTGAACTAGTGTGTAAAATTAAAGAACATGCACCTACACCTGCACCTAAATATAATATAAATATAAAACCTACACCTGCGCCTAGAAATCATATAAAACCTATACCAGCGCCTAGAAATCATATAAAACCTGTACCAGCGCCCAGAAATCATATAAAACCTGTATCAGCTCCCAGAAATATACTACACGACATTTACCCATTTCATGACAGTTTATTTAGTAAACCTGAAGGTATTAACGACAGATTAATAATTGAAGATATACGTAACAAATATATAAAAAAATTCTGTGCACATCAAGTAACTTTAAAAATAAAATTAAAAGATTTGAGCAACATTGAAGGCGATATAGATAAAATAATTAAATTCGTCAAACAAGAAACAAACTATAAAACAGGTGATAAATTTAAACTTACATTAGAATGTCCAAAGTTAAGTAACCCTATATCTGTTAATATTAATAAAGATAGTAATGCTCAAAATATTATAAATTACTTTCACAACGCCTTGGGTTATGATGAAGAATTTGATTTAGATAATACTGTTTTTCATGCACAAGTTATTAATATGCCGCGGGGTGGAAAAGGTACAAAAATATTAAATCTAACAGAAAATGTAAAAACTAAACAGTCTATAACACGAATCAATAATAGTGATAATTTATGTGCAGCAAGAGCTGTTATTGTAGCACTAACATATGAAAATAATCCAAAAATATTTAAGCAACTTAATTTGTATGATAAAGATGTAACAAACAATGATATAACATATATTAGAAAAGGTAGAAAATTACAAACAATTTTAACAAATAATTTGTGTAGTTTGCTACAAACATATAACGAAGAGGGTTTCACTCTCGAAGATATAAAAAATATGGAAACCTCACTAAATATTCAAATTAAGATTATATGTGCCGAAAATTTTAATTCTATAATATATGAAGGAGCAAATAAAGATATTACAGTATATCTGTATAAAAATGGTAACCACTTCGATGTAATTAATAGTATGACTGGTTTCTACGGCTCTAGTTATTACTGCAGACACTGTAATAAAACATATCAAAATAATAATAATCATAAGTGCAAAATTAAAAAATCTGAAATTTGCCATGACTGTTTTGAATCTAAACATGAAAACGAAGATGTTGAAAATGTTTACTGTAATGAGTGTAATGTATGGTTTTCGTACCGTGTTTGTTACACAAATCATAAAAACAAAGTGTGTAAATATAAAAAAAGATGTAACAGTTGTGAAGAATTATATTATACTAAAAAATATAATAAACGTAAAAAACAATATATTAAATTGGAACACAAATGTGGATATATGGAATGTAAAAACTGTAAAAAATATGTATTAATAAAAGAACATAAATGTTACATTTTACCTAAAATTCAAAAAGGTGGTATATGTACACATCTGAACTGTAAAGGTTGTACTTATACTGAAAAATATATTTTCTTTGACTATGAAGCTCAGCAAAATACAGGTGTGCATGTACCTAATTTAATTGTTGCTCAATATTTCAATGGTACTCAATTCATATTTTATAATAACGATGAATTTTGTGAGTGGTTAATTAATAAACAACATAAAGGATATACTTGTATAGCACATAATGCTAAAGCATATGATTCTCATTTTATATTAAAATATTGTATAGAAAATACTTTAAAACCATATACAATATATAACGGCTCAAAACTCATGCTACTTGAAATTACACAAATAAAACTAAAAATAATAGACAGTATGAATTTTGTAGCTGGCCCACTTTGTAATTTTCCAAAAACTTTTGGTTTAACAGAACTCAAAAAAGGTTATTATCCACATTTGTTTAACACTCCTGAAAACGAAAACTATATAGGCGAAATACCAAATAAGAAATTTTATAATTACGATTCTATGAAGCCAAAGCAAAGGCAAGAATTTTTAAAATGGTATGAATCACATGGTCCTAATTACATATTTGATAATAAAAAAGAACTTGTTGAATACTGTCAATCAGATGTCTATATTTTAAGAGAAGGTTGTATAGAGTTGCGAAAACAATTTCTTGAAATTGCAAACATTGATCCGTTTCAATATCTAACTATAGCTAGTGTATGCATGGCAATATATAGATCAAAGTATTTACAAGAAAATACAATAGGTGTAATAGATAAAGAGCAGAAAGACTGTTATAGTCAAAAATCTATAAGTTGGTTAGAAAGTTTTGAAAATAAAAACATAAAACACGCTTTAAACGGTGGTGAAGAAATTATATGTAACGCAAAAGTAGACGGCTATAATAAGTTTAATAAAACTATTTATCAATTCCATGGTTGTTTTTGGCATGGTTGTAAAACATGCTATTCACCTGATAAAATTAATAATGTCACAAAAACACATTTCAGGTATTTGTATAGTAAAACTGTAATGAGAACTGAATTACTTCGAAGACACGGCTATACTGTTATAGAAATGTGGGAGTGTAAGTGGGAAAAAGATTATAAGAAATGTGTAAAACCAAATATTATTACATCGTTAGATCCTAGAGACTCATTTTTTGGTGGTAGAACAAATGCTACAAAATTAAAATATAAAGTAAAACCAGGTGAAAAAATTAGATACAATGATGTTTGCAGCTTGTATCCCACAGTTCAATATTATGATAATTTTCCAGTTGACCATCCTACTATAATTGAAAAACCTCGTAAATATAATAGTAACTGGTTTGGCTTTATCAAGTGTAAAATATTACCACCAAAGCAATTATATCATCCTGTACTTCCTATAAAAGCAAAAATAAATAAAGATGAAAAATTAGTATTCCCATTATGTTATAAATGTGTTTTAAGTTATAATAATAACTGTACGCATAGTAATGAAGAACGTTGTTTAACAGGCACGTGGACAACAATTGAAATTGAGAAAGCGCTAGAAAAAGGCTATCAAATAAAAGAAATTTATGATGTATGGCATTATGAAAAAAAATCTAATAACTTATTTAAAGGTTATATTAAGGACTTTATGAAAATAAAATTAGAATCATCGAAGTGGACAGATGATTTTAAAACAAAGAAAGAATATATTTTAGAAGTAAAAAACAAATTAAGTATAGACTTGGATCCTGATTCTATTAATGAAAACCCCGGTAAAAGAGCTGTAGCTAAAATATGTTTAAATTCGCTCTGGGGTAAATTTGGTCAAAGATTAAATATGTCCAAAACAGAATATGTAACTGAACCAGCACGTTTTTACGAGATACTCTTAGATGACAGACTAACTAATATTGATTGTGTATTTGTTAATGATAATATTGTACATGTCACATATAAATTTAAAGACTACTATATTGAAAATAATACTGCTACCAATATAGCAATAGCTTCATACACAACAGCTAATGCGAGATTACGTTTATATAACATGTTAGACAAATTAGGAGACAAAATTTTATATTTTGACACGGATAGTATTTTTTATATTGACAATGGTTCAAATACTGTTGAAACAGGTTGTATGTTGGGCGAGTGGACAGATGAACTTGGTTCTAAAACATATATTGAGGAATTTCTTTCAACCGGTCCAAAAAGTTATTCATATAAAGTTAATAATTGTGTATGCAGTGATGAAAAATTACAATGCAAATGTGTTTGTAAAATTAAAGGCTTTACATTAAACTATCAAAATTCTCAAAAACTAAATCATGATACGCTAAGACAAATTATTGATAAAAATAAAGAAAGTGTTGAAATTAAATATAATAGTATTACTAGAAATAAGCAAACCAAAAACTTGGTAAATAAAGATGAAACTAAAACATTTAAACTTACATATGACAAGCGCGTAATTGTTAATGTAGACGATAATTATATAGACACAGTGCCGTACGGTTATTAGCAACCAGGACAGATAGACCGCAAGGACAGTTTCTAGCAACGAGGACAGTTTCTAGCACAGTAACCGCGAGGACAGTTTCTAGCGACGAATTCGGATTTGCGCGTTCAGGTTTTCGGCATTCAGATTTAAAAGTGTCCTCGTTTACCTTAAACCAACGCTTTCTATAGTAGTAGTATATGGGTACATTGAGGGAACTTTTAATCCTGAACGTTTAGGTGTGTGGGTGGGTGTGCGGCGTTCAGGCTGTTCAGGATCGTTCAGGATTAAAAGTGTCCTCAATGTACCCATATACTACTTATACCCACTAGTGGGTAATCCGTTACTTTCCTTTTTTTAAATCGTCATAGTTATAGAGCATTTATTGAGAGGTATTTGATAAAATATATTTACCACGAAGTATTGTATATTATTAGGTGTGCCACTTAGCTTTGTAAGCAGATATCAATAATGATGATGATTAGTGGCGTAGCGAGCCTAATTATCGCCTGTGACTTACACTTTTTGAGCGCCGTACCCAGGAAGATATTTTTTCAAAAAATAATCTTTAAATATCATTTTAGAGCATTTAACTGCTGATATTTTAACACAAAAAGAGGTTTATAAATACAAATATACGACACAGAGATTTTAAAGAAATCTTAAGCGCTTACTTAACAATTTAGAAAAATGTTTTAGTTTTATTAATTATATTTCTATAACACAGTTCAGTAGCTGCCTTAAAATACTGTATAATTATAATACATTATAAATAGTCACTATCTAAGTGCGCTTGTACAATACACTATAGGTACAGCGCCCACTATAGATTTATTATCAAACAATGAAACACGAACCACCACTAACAAGAAACGCTCATCCTTTCAAAAAAGTTAGTTTACTATTATGACACATGTCATAAAAAAATTTCGACCGTTTTTTTTTATTTTTCAAAAGCACAGGTTCGCAGATTTAAACGAAAATATCTAAATATATTTTTATCAGTATTGTATATTGTATTTCTAACAAAAGGGAAACATGTAAATAAATTTATAAAAATAATTCAAATCAATTTTATGTTTATACATTTTAATAAAGTTAGTCAATTTAGTCCAGGGAATAGAGACATTTGCCTTGCAAAAGATCACGTAGTTCAAAATTTTAAGTATGTTATACAGGATTTCCCATAACTTCAGGTACATATTAGAAGGGCATATAGTTCTTAATGTCCTGATTACGGAACAAAAAGTATTGTTTCAAAATTCAAAAATTAGGTTTTGAGGTTTTTGAAGGAAACAGTTTTGGGACACTGGTTGAATAGGTAGTTTTAATATTAAATATTACGTTGTATTATATCTAATTAATAAGAAATGTTTGCATAATACAATCATTTCATTAGGTTTCTATTAGCCGGCCACATAAATTGTGTTTCTTAAAATATTATAGTATCCAGGGATACAAAAAATGTTCTTCTTAAGTGAACTACCCTTAATTATAGGAATTTTGAAAAAATTCTTTTTGTTCCGTATTCAGGACATTAAGAACTATATGCCCTTCTAATGTGTACCTGAAGTTATGGATAAAATTGCGTCAATTTTTTCTGAATTGGAAAATGTACACCATATAATTCTCTAGAGAAAAGGTTCTTAATAGTTTTTGTGTAGGTGTTATAGTTTTCGAGAAAATCGAGAAAATAAAAATATAAAATTTAAACCAAATCATAAATTTTTGTTAATACAGAAAAACGGCTCATATTTTTTAACGGACTTAAATATCAACTACCGGTTATCAACATTCGATTGCCCGGACATTTTTGTATTAGCACTATTATTTTTACACTTTTGGTAAGTCTAGTTCAGTTGTACTATACACATATTTCCCGAGGAAGCATAAATAAATTTATATAATTTTCTTAAAATTTTGTGTTTAATATAAATTATATATCTTGAACGGAATCAAATAGCGACTTCCGGATTTAGGCATTCGGATACTCGGACATTTATCTATTAGCACCATTATTTTTACACTTTTGGGAAGTATAGATCCGCTGTTATGTATACATATTTCCCGTTTTTGTGTAATGCCACAAATTTATGACTTGAATTATGTAGACTAAGAATTTTATTTTTTCGATTTTCTCGAAAATTATAACACTTACACAAAAATTATTAACAACATTTTCTGTAGAGAATTATATGGTCTACATTTTCGAATATAACAGTTTTTTAATTAATATTAAAGGGGGCGCCACGTCAAACGCACAAGGGATAGGAGGTCAAAAACTTGCATTCTTAACCTCCCTTGTCATATAAAAAATTGGAACTACTGACCTTTTGCAAGGAAAGCCTCTTTTTCTACCTCTATTACCTGGACTAATTTTATAATTCAGAAACGATATATTTACATAATTATTTATTGTTAAGGAAGGTATTACAATTCTACGTTTATATCTTGTACTGCATGGCCATATTGTTCTGCTACATTGTCAAAAAAACATTTTGTTTTTGAGTGGATTTACTATAAACTACTTCCAGAAGTTGTTGTTTCGTGTAGGACTCTTCAAAATACAATTTAATTTCGTACCAATATACTATTGCTAATAAATATTTTTCCACGAAAGTGTATGTATCTTTACTAATTGTCGCGAACGGAAACATGCGTTGTCCCTGTCAATGACACTTTTTGATGATATATTTGGTATTGAACCCTGTTTCAAAGTCACAAGTACATCTTTTACCCATCCATTCTCTGTTTCTGAATGCAGGATTATTATTCTTTTGCCGCGAAATACAGGGACATCCAATTTGCAATTTCGGGTCTCGTCAGTCCAATTCCTTTTAACATCATCGTGCGTGTAGAACCAGATTCTATTTAGGTTAACTATTTCTCTGTTTTCCATGCAAAATTTTACAATTTTTTTTTTCATGTATTTAAATCTCCATTGCCGTGGTATCCTGCAGTCCATTAAAAGTTTTGTAACGAAAACCAATATTCTTTAATAGACGATGTATGGTTGCCACAGAATATTTAATATTGCAGTCGTCATTATTTAACAGCCGGTGAAGAGTTCTTACCGATGACAAAATCTTTTCGTGTAAATTTTTTGGCTAACGACATCATTACTCAAGGAAATAAAAAATTTTACTTTCAAAACGAAATATCTTAGGTACAGCTAGTTTTTTGTTTTATTCATAAGAAATAATATAAAATAAACAGAACAGGGAACAGGGCTCTGCAGTTTCGAGTTTCGAAAACGCAATGACAACACTCTTATCACATAGCTTATAAAACCGCCCTAAAATAATTTATAGGTAACATTTCTTCTATGACAAACCTAACTGACAAAGAAAAAAAATAATGAAAAATATTTAGGTACTATTTGCTTTATAAAACCAACTTGAAAAAATAAACTTGACCCGTCGTGGCCCAACGTGCGTGAACGTGAAAATTTTTATACATCTCGTTCGTGAATGTGCGTGAACAATATTTTTTATTCCGGGAGTGGGAGTTACCGTGATCAAAAAAACACTCACGCGCCCATCTCTAGTATCACTATCTACTTATTTTTTTTTAACACATAAGCCATGTGAAATAATTTTCCACACAGTAATAATAGTACGAGGTAGTTTTGTCAAAGTGAACTTTTTACCTTCTGTTGAAACATAATATTCTTTTTTAATTAATTACGTTTCTAACTATTTGTTTCGCATCACATGAAACATGCATTAGCTTTTTTTTACAGTATTGTTCATAATTTCACTTCACGATCGCCTCATTTCGAATCAATTTTAACTATTGCTACACGTCAGTTCAACATTATTCTCCCATACAGACAAAAGTAATTTAATATTTTTAATTTTATTTGAATTCATAAAACATATGCTTACCAGTAAATTAATTTGTAGTTTATTTAAAAAAAGGAGGAAAATATAATTTATTTGAAACCAATAAATTCAAATAAGCCGATTTCCTCTTATGATGGAGTTTTTGCCCATTCTACACTGGCCGGTCGGTATGGCAATATCCCACTGTAAAATCAAGTCGATTCACTTAAAGTTGAAACAGGCTATATTTTACATATCTACTTTATGTTTATATAAATTACAATTTATTCAAATTGGGACAATAGGAGAAGTAAGCAATAATTAATTGTGCAACTATACTTTTCTCACGATTATTAAGTTTGTTATATGACGACGAGGAAATTAAAAAATTTTATAATGTTACCAAATATTAAATAAATTTCTAGTATTTAATATTTTTACAAATAAATCAAATTAAAATTAGTCCAAAAAAAAATTACAAATACTCCTATTTGTAAAAATGTACTCGCAATCGCAAAAGTGTAATTTATAGCCTTGTGACTATACAGAAAATGATTAACCACTATACGCAATTCATTAAACTGAAAAAAAAAATATAAATTTATAAAATGAAAAATAAATTTTAGATTTTATTGAGGTATACCAGTGGCGTCGGTAGTCGGGATCAGGAGAAGCAGTCCGCCCCCTCCTTGTACTGAAACTATTTTATTTTAATCGAATATTAGGTTATAAATAATCATACTGCATGATTTTGTGATACTTTTTGCATTCTATTTTGCACTGGATATTTCTGCATTTTCTTTTTCTACTGACAACTTTTTCCTGTAGCTCATTATTTCACTAATTTCGTTTGCCATTTCAAAAAATTTTGTTTTTATTGATTCAACTGATAAAGGTATATTATCTGTAGGTAAGATTATTTCGCTAGCACTATTAAAAAACAAACCCTAAACCTACATAACTCACGCTCGACAAACTCGAATCACAGTACTCATTTTTATTGAAAATATATGTATATATATATATATATATATATATATATATATATATATATATATATATATATATATATTTATATTCGTTGCCCAGGACTCATTGGATAGCAGTTTTTATTGACCGAGATGGGAAAGGAATGTATTTTGATAGTTACGGTCGAGAACCGTTCATACAGGAACATACACATTTTTTAAGAAGAAATACAAAATCATGGACATATAATACATTACCATTACAGGAATACAGCTCAACAGTTTGTGGATATTATTGTTTAGTATATCTACTATTCAGAATTAATAATTATACACATAATGATTTTTTGAAATTGTTTAACGGATATATCAAATATGAGAATGACAGGTTTATAAGATATTTGTATCATTATTATTTCAATAAAAAACTTTAATTTTAAAATATTTTTTATTTCATATTCCTAAAATAACAAATATAAAAATTTAAAAAATATATTTATCTTAAAAGCTATCAAACATTAAACCAATTAAAAGTACAAATTATATATTACATATATCTCATTTTCTTACCAAAAGGAACACTATTTACATTATTTATTAACCTACGTTTCATAAACTTAATACTAAATGTTTTCTTTTCTTTCTTTGTTATAACACTATGATTAACATTACATCTAATATTATTGGAATATAAAACAACATTATTCATATTTTCATTAAATACTAATGATTTTAGACAGTCAAAGTTAATTATTTTAGAATTTGTATAGTTTAGAGTGAAGCCTTTCACTTTTCAAACTTCATTTGTCACATTAGTTTCGGGTGATAAAACTTTGTACGCATAATTTTTGGGACCCCCGCACACAAATTCTGTTATATAACTGCCTGTACCATAACAAGTTAATTCATCAGTGAGATCACCAAGGAAATTACCTGTTGGTGGTTCATATTCTCCAGGAGTATGGCAATAGATAATAGAATCTGTGTCGTAATACAATACCTTACGATCCAGGGGTACCAAAAATTCGTACAACCGTAAACGAGCCTGCGCTGTTGTGTACGCTGCGATGACGACATTCACTGTTTTCAGCTGTTCTATAGCCTCTTCTTCACGCACCCAGTTTACGTACACCATCTCATCCCCTGCTGGAATAATCCGGTTTACAGTCATAGCTGGGTTAGCTAGAATTTCGTATAAACCTTCTGCGGAAGAAACTATGGACGTAGCGGTATTGTTCTCTGCCTGAGCGAATTTACCTGTTGAGGAGAAAATAATCATAAGTATTGTGAAAAGATTTTAAAATATATTTACTTACCCCAAAATGAATTCAACATTAGTTTTGCAATTGATCTTTTGCCTGCATTCTTTTCAATCTGAGTCGGATCGAGTTGAATTCCTTCATTAGTATAATAATCTTTAATATACTCCGCTTTTGTTTTGTCATCAATACACTCAGCAAGATATCCGGAGGCTTCTTGTTTCATTTTAACAAAAGTGTTTATGAAATCCACAAATAAACCACCTGTTTTAGTCTCTCTATCATAAACAGTTACTTCGTACTGCCACACCTCGTGCACTTGAATAATTTTGTACCCGACGGAGACGGCGCAGCGCACTTCGTCAGCTACCCAAGTACCAATAAATTGTCTTTCTGATTCTTTATGCGAGCAATCATTTTGGTTTAATTCGTCACAACATAACCGACATAATACAAACATTAGTTTTCCGTGTGCCTTTCGTGGTAGTACAGGGTGAAAAATATCATTAGGTGGTAAAACAGTACATTTAATTAATCCTTCTACTTTATCAATATTATTATTTGGACACAAATTATTACACTCTTCACCTATGAAAATTTTAGGATGCCCAATTGGAAATTTTCCGTATTTGCAAATGTATGGATACAGAGAACATACATCAACATACTTAATTTTTTCATTGTTCTCAATTTTTTTGTACAACATGGTATTGCCCGTCCGTCCACCGAAAAATGCATCACGCGCTTGCAAAGGTAAATTTTTTAAAGTGTCATGGTTACTAAGCAACATATTTAAATTTTTATCGTCTTTTAATTCTTTTCTAAATTCACATTCCCATATTTTTATAACAGTGTACCCTAAATTTTGAATTTTGTCTAATTTTTCTATAGTACTTTGATATCTAAGTTCTAAAGTTTCTTTGCTACTGTTAAAAAGTTCTTTGTCTCCATTGGTTCTATAACATAAAACACAGCCGTGCCAAAAACAACCGAAAACTAATTTAGTTGGTGCGTAGTAACCGTCTACTTTAAATTTATTTTCAATAACAGCTTCTGTACTATTTCCTGCATGCTGAATTTGAATTCCCCGTACGTTTTCCTGATGTATTAGCCACATTAAAGCTATTTTCGATTGATTGTCTTTTAGTCTATACCCTTTTTGTGGTATAATACCGATTGTGTTTGATTTCAAAAATAAGCGCCGGAAAACACGGTTACATGCAGAGGCAATAGTTACTGCTTCAGAGAAAGGACATACCTTGCAATCTTGTATAAAAGTTGCGCGAAACTTTTCACATGCGCGACGCAAAATATCGACGTCGACCTAACCTAACCTGTTCATTGTACCAATCCAAAAAACTTTTTCTTGCAGAAATAGACATAGTATCAACACCATAATATTTAGCAGGAGGTAACGGTCCGATATAATTTAAATTTTGTTCTGTATTAAAAAAATGGGGAAAAAACACCTTTTTTAAGGAAAGCGGTAATTCTAATGCTTTTGGTAAAGCAGCTACTGACATTGGAAGGTAATTAATAGAGTCTATAAATTTTATGTTGTTAATTTTCATCATTATTTTTAAACCATTCAAAATTAAAGTTGGTTTAACATTTTGTTCCTCTACTAAATATTTCAAAATAAATTGACAATCGAAAGATCTGGCGTTATGTGCTATACATATAACTGAAGAAAAAGAAGTACGGGATAGTAATATATAACTTAAAAAATTTTAACGGGCTCGTTAATAAAAATATGTTCGCGAATACCACACTTGGTACATAGTTGTTTTATATCGGTTATGTTGCTACAAGCAGAACACGATTGCTGCACTACACATAGATTAACTTCATGTTCGCATTCGTGTTCACCTACACTTTTTTCCTGTCGAGTTTCAAAGTCATAATACACGAATAAATTATTTTCTTTCAATTGAGAAGTGTCTTTTAAAATGTAGCACAAATGTCCTGGATTTTTATAATTTTCACATATTTTACAATATATTTCACCACAAATATGTTGTCTGTTTTTCTTTATTTGGTACACTTTAAGACAATGGGGGCACTTTTGTAGTTTCTGACACACTGTTATCTTATGATTATTGTAGCAGTTTTGTCCTCTGAATTTTCTGTTACAACTATCACAATCTGTCATTTTTCGAACGGGTAAGCACGCTGGAGAATGTTTACAGTAAGAACAGATATTTTCACAGGAATGACCAGTCCTTACATAATAACGAACATGACATTGCTCACAAAAGTACCGGCATGAGAATGTTGCTGTTAAACTTTTAATTACAGTGTAATGGTTTTGATGATACAAAAGGTTCAATCTTGGAAGATTTTTTCCTTTTGCACCTTCAAATATTACACTTCCTTTACCATTGTATTCATATACACATATGTTATACTGAATAAAATAGCGTTGGAATTCTGTAAGTTCAAGAATACCAGCACCATTACTATATATTTTCACACCAGCATTTAACCTTAATTCATGCGTTCTTAAAGTTTGTATCCCGTGTTTGTCACTCACCACATCCTTAAAACACGTTTCTTTTTTTACTAACGATTCTGCAACGACAAGTGCACGAGGCAAACAAAAAATATCTTTATTAATTATGTCTATTACACCTCTTTTCTTACTACAAAATTCGGCGTAGGAAAGACCATGCCCCTTTAGTTTTCCACATCCTGAAGGTGTGGATACTTTGGTCATTTCGACAACAAATTGTCCATCAGAAAAAATTTCTTTATTGCTTTGAAGAATTTTTTCCAAAGCTTCCCAAACAACATCAATATGCAGCTGATCTACACGTCTGAAAGTTAACCAGCCTGGCTCATTTTCTAGACTCGGCGTGCGGAAAACAAATCCAACATAATCAGACGGATTAGCATTTTCAACAGCATATTCCACAACACTTTTAACACCTTCGTAGAACCAGGTTACTGAGTTTTCTTCTTCTGACGGATCATTTAGCATAAATGAAATTTATATATATATATATATATATATATATATATATATATATATATATGGTTTAATACCTACCTCATTATTACCTATTGTAAACAACTTTCGCCTGGAATTTTACCAAATTTAGGAAATACATTAAGACAGTAAAGACAAAATGACTTTTAAATAATGTATTTTTGGTTTTCCATGATAAATTTCTGTACACATTCTACATCTTACGTCGTCTTATTTTTATAATAAATGTATAAATCATTTAAAATATTTTTAAAACATACATTATTGATATAAATACATTCATACAAACTCTCTTCTATACTTAACCTATATCTTAAACTATTAATTACAACATCTTGTAAAAATTTTTTGTATTCGATATTTAAATCAGTATATTTCACATTATAATCAACTACATACCGCTTAACTATATGTCCCAATCTAATTATATTAAAAATAATTTCTTTATTCAAAACCAAACACTGTCTCATATATTTACATTTTAATTGTTCACCAGGTATTAAACTTAAATCTAATTCACCTATTCTGAATACTCGATTCATTTCCCCCAAATTGCAATCTTTCTTTAATTCCACATTTTTTAAATAATTTAGAAATATTTCAAAGTCGTATATGGCCACATATTTTTTTTGAATAACATCACCCACGATTCTCACTACAACTCGCATAATGGGGTTGGGATCTACACCTACAGCTATAAAAACTCTATTTTTTGTGTTCAAAGGCAGCGTGAACACATCGAGAAGGCGATCGTTATTGTCACGAATACATTTATTGCGAGGAAGTGCGTAGCTAGTAACCTCCGCTGAACCTAGCAGCAGGTTCAAGTATCTATTGTTAAATAGCTCATCTTCATCGTCATCAGGCACTAGGTCTTATTCGATTTATTCGACATCTTCATCGGATAGTATGAACGATTGCCCGTGCAGTTCACTTAATTCATTGTCTGATGTAGAAATACGTCTCACACAACGTTTCTTTGGACGCGATACTTGTTCATCATCCTCAGAACCGTCTGAAGTAACTTGGAAAACTGTGTTTACTGGTGTCTTTATGCCAGATAAAGTATCGAAATCTTCCAACAGATCTAAATCCAGTGTTTGTTGAGTATCATCTTCAGAGACGTTCAAGTTATTAATACAATATATCGTACCAGATGTTGAAGCTACTGACTTAACTTCGCCCGGTTTCCTTACCACTATGTTTTCCAATACTCTGATTTTCGGTTTTAAAAATTTCATTGAAACATCTTCATGAGGTTGGATTTCGATATCTACGTCAGGTGTAGAAGAAGCCATGACAGAATTGAAAGATAAACAGAAAAAACTGTATACTAAAAATAAAAATTTTATTACAACTTATATATAAGAAATCCCCTATAGTTCAGTATAATTAAGAAATGGTTATCTATTGATCTACGAAGTACAATCAGATAAGTGAAATCAGTTTTCCATAATACACTTAACTTCCCAATTTCAAGCTAATAATGGAAAATTATAAAGTCAAGTCGAAGAAGCGCAGACGCTCGGCGCTCGGGCTAAGTGGTGGGGGAGGAACTCGATTCAGTCGCTTTCTGTCAGCTGAAACGTGTGGTGTGGTGTGTTTTACGTGCGACAATCTTGAAAGTGTTTCCTGTGTAGTTCTGTGCTGCATGATTATTTGTTGGTGCATACGTTCTTGTTTATTTGTAATCGCATATTTTTATATTGATTTGTGTTGTATTCGTATAATTAATAATGAATTGAAGTCCATGTTATATTATTAAGTCTAGTAAAATTGTCAATAACGAAACTGTGGTAGAGTTTTACATTGGAAAGGTTATGTTGTTTATTTTGCAATGTGTTATCATTTGTTGCTACATATGAAGAGTTTAACATGTTTTATTGTAAAGGTTTTGTTGTTTATTTTGCATTGTGTTATTATTTGTTGCTGCATATGTACATGTTTAGTTGTAATTACTTATTCTTATAATTATTTGTGTTGTATATTATTATTATTATTATTAATAAATAATTTAGTAAAAATATTCCAAGTTATTAAAAATAAATTATATCCAAATAATTTATCCCAAAAATATCCACAGTCCTACGTCACACCTCAAACAATTCACAAAACAAATTATAACCTAATTAGATATTCCCCAGAAATATTTGTTCCAAAAACAAAATTCCACAAGTCTACGTCACATACAAAAGTCTAATTAATTATATCTCAGGGACACCCCAAAATGAAAGGCACAAGTGTCTGTCTGGGATAGTGGCATTACACACTACTTATAACTATAAGTGTTATAATATTTATATTTTATTGTATAGATTTGTTGTTCTTAGAAATTGTATTAGGTTCTGTATTGTTGTTTTATTATCTGCTAGGGCTTCTTCCATTTGTCGTGGGGTGTTATGGGTTATTCTTTCGTCGTCATAGGCTCTGCAAGCTAATAGTATGTGTTCAATAGTAATTGGTACGTTGCAGGTCTCACATAGGGTTGGTTCTGTTTTATTAAACAGATGTTGGTGGGTGAGTCGAGTGTGCCCTATTCTTAGTCTTGTTACCGCGATTTATTCTCGTTTTGTGCCTATTTTTGTCTATGGTTTGGTATTATTTTTAATTTTTCTCAGTTTAGTTTGTGTGTCTTGAAACCATTCTTCGTTCCATCTTTCTTTTATTTTATTTTTTATAGCCGTCTTGACATCATATGCTTGGATTGGATGTTTAGTTTCACTTAAGTGGGAGGTATCTTTAGCGGCTTTGTCGGCTTTTTCATTTCCTTCGATTCCTATATGTGAGGGAACCCATATAAATTTTACTTCCGATTGTAATTCTGTTTTTATTCGGTACAGTTGATTTTTATATTTTTTATTATTGCCTCTTTAGGAAAGAGCATGTTTATACTTTGAAGTACACTGTATGAGTCTGATCACATCGCTTGCCGTGAGTTGTGAGTTTGGATATTTTCCAGACATTTGAGGATGGCATATGCTTCGGCCGTATAGATGCTGGTAGTTTCATTTTTGTGGAGTTCACGTTCTCGACTATTGCTGCTCCTACTCCTGTGTCCGACTTGGATGCGTCCGTATATATAAGTTCATATCCTTGGTGTTCGTTTAGGATGTTATTGAAAGCCGTTTTGTAAGTGTTCGGGTGTGTGTTTTCTTTTGTGTATTTTTCCAACTCTAGATTACAATCTATTTTAGGACAGGTCCAGGGTATGGATAGGTAGAGATACTTGTTGTCGATTTTGGGTAATGTTATGTCAAGGTCGGTTAATTTGTTTGAAATATTTTGGAGATATGGATTTGATTGTTTTATTTGGGTTTTGTTGTGTTCAGGTTGTAGAATAAGAGTAATTGGGATGTTGTGAGTTGCTAGAGATGTTTGTTATGTATGACACCTTGTTTAGCCTGGGAGTAAACGATGCATCCATAATCAAGCTTGGATCTAATTATTGCCTTGTACGTATTGTGTAGAATTTCTCTTTCAGCTCCCCAGTCATGGTGTGATAAGGTCTTTATTATATTTAGTCTTTGGTATGTATCTTTCTTTAGTGTATCGATCTGGGCTTTCCAGTTTAATTTTTCATCTAGCATTAAGCCTAGGATTTTCGTGGTACTTTTATAGGTGATGTTTATTCCGTGTAATGTTAATCGGGCTGAGGCTGGTTTGTATCGAGATCTAGAGAAGTGTATTGCTGATGTTTTACTGGTTGAGAATTGGAAACCCGTTTCATTTTCCCATAATTCGAGATTATTTATTGTGTTTTGTAGGTTGTTAGTGATGGATTCCACATTTTTTCCACTGCAATAGATTGCAAGATCATCTGCGAACAGTAGTGACTGAACGGGTAATGTGGTGCATTTTGTTATTTTATTTATTGCGAGTAAGAAGATTGGTACGCTTATTATTGATCCCTGGGGGATGCCATTTTCTAGAATTTATTGGTCCCAGAAGGTGTTATTGAATTTTACTCTAAATTTACGAGTGTTTAAGAAATTTTTTATAAAATGTAACATGTTTCCTTCTACTTTATGTTCCGTAAGTGTCTTTACGATGTTATATTATATTATATATATGTTTACGTTGTGTGATATGCTTTGGCAAGGTCGAAGAAAATTGCAACCATTTGCTGTTTGTGTTTGAATGCGCTTTCAGTGTCTGTTGTTATTTTTAGGAGGTGATCAATTGTTGAGCGGCCATGTCTAAAGCCACATTGCTCATTTGTTGTGATGATTTTTGATTCGAGAAACCAGATCAGTCTATTATTAATCACCTTTTCAAGCAGTTTGCACAGAGTATTGGAGAGGGTAATTGGTCTGTATGAGTTTGGATCTAGTTTGCTTTTGCGTGGTTTGAGAATTGGGATAATGATTTTATCCAACACCTCTCAATAAATGCTATATTACTATGGCGATTTTAAACAAGCAAAGTAACAGATTATCCACTAGTGGGTATAATTTTGAGGAAAGCCACTAGTGAGTATTTTTTTATTTATAACAATAGTAATAACACACAACACCTTGGTAACTACTTCGATTGACATTTTAATTTAAAAATTTAAAGCATATGTCACTGTCAAATAATATTTCTTTAATAAATTTTTCACTTATTAAGAAGTGTTGGATAAAACGTTATACTTCACACGTGGGCAAAGTGGAATTACCCACTCGATAAAATTATCTCACTCAGCCTTCGGCTTCGTGAGCTAAGATTTCTCTCGTGGGTAATTCCTTACTTTGCCCACTTGTAAAGTAAATAACTATTATCAGTCCATTGTTCTGGAAAGCATCTCTTTTTCCATATGAAGTTAAATATTTTTAGAAGGTGGTCTAGGGATTCATAGGGTAGGTGTTTTATTATTTCAAATAGGATTTTATCTGGACCAGGTGCGCTGTTATTTTTTGGTATTTGAGATTGATGTCATGAGCTCTTCCTTCGTGAATGCCATATTTATAGGGTTTTCGTTGTCTTCATTT
The DNA here is from genome assembly GCA_963942605.1 of Poecilus cupreus. NCBI lineage: Eukaryota > Metazoa > Arthropoda > Insecta > Coleoptera > Carabidae > Poecilus > Poecilus cupreus. The sequence continues at coordinate 13,520,792 of OZ012713.1, forward strand.
ATTCTTATTTCATGTTTTTCGGTTAGATTTTTTAATTCAATGAATCGCTCATTTAGGTTTTTGCTGCTTGAATTTTCTTGAAAAGTGTTAGCAAGTATATTTGCTATTTCTTTTGGTGCTGTTATGGTATTATTATTTATTATAAGTGATTTTGTAGGATGTATTGTTTTTAATTTTCCGTATTTTGTTCCATATTGTTGTTATGAGCGTTTCGACTGTTAAGGTTGAGAAACAATTTTTCCAGGAGCTTTTTTAGCTGTTTTTAAACTTTTTTTGCCACTGCTCTCAATTTCTTTAGTGTGATGAAGTTTTCTACAGTTTTGTTTTTCTTGTATTTATATAAAGCTTGCTTGCTTTCCCGGATAGCTCTTTCGCAATCTTTATTCCACCAAGGCATTCTTTTTTTATTATTTGAGGTATTTTTTGGCCTAAATGTTTTTCTGCAGGCTCGTTGATATCAGTCATGAAATTTTCTAGGATTTCTGTTATATTAGTAGTTTGAGTTTCTGTTATTTGTTTCATATCTTCTGTAAATGCACTCCAGTTAGCATTTTTTAGATTCCATTTCCAATGGTCTTCGGTCTGCATAGTTTGAGTTGTGAGGGTTAGATTGTTTGTAACCTTTACCGGAAAGTGATCACTATTAAATGTATGCTGCAGGGTTTCTATTGTGTAGTTTGTTGCTATTGTGGGATGGAAGAAAGCTAAATCTATGGTTGAGAGTGTACCGGTGGATGAGCATATATGTGTAGGGTTATCGTCATTTAGGCGCACTAGATGGTCAAATACGTCTTCGATTAGTTTTCCTCTTGTATTAGTATGGTTAGCTCCCCATAACGGGTTATGTGCATTTAAATCGCCGATGATGAGATAGGGATTTGGTAGCTCATCTATTAGAGTTTGGTGTTCATTTGGAGTTGGTGTGTAGTTAAGTGGTATGTAGATATTATAGATCGTGTGTGGATAGGGGAAGTTTACATGGAGAGCTATTGCTTCAATGTTAGTGTGCAGAATAATTTCCTCTGTTTCAATTGAGTTTTTTGCCATTATTGCTACTCCACCACTTGCATGTTCATTATACTCCCTATCCTTTCTATAAATGTTATAGCCCTTTATGTTAAAATTTTTGTTGGGTTTCAATTTTGTCTCTTGCATGCAAAATATATCTGGTTGTTGTTCTGCTATGATAAGTTGGACTTGTCCAGCATGGGCTGTAATACTATTACAGTTCCACAATAGTATTTCCATTGTCCTATTGTTGTGTATTATTTATAGTTTCTTCTGAAGTATGTGTTTGGTTTGGTTGTTCTATGTAGTCTTGTATTTTTTTCTGGAGTCGTGTGAATCTGTTTTTGATTGATCTATGTACTAGGTGGGGATATAGTTTTTGCAACATTTCTAGGAGACTTTTAAATCATCTGTGTATTCTTTAGCTACACTGATTTGTTCGTTGGTTCCTGGGATGTTTTCCATAAGGTCCTTAAACATATTAAAGCTCAATGGGAATTTGTCAGCTTTATTATCAATTTGTTTTTTTATTGGAGCTGAGAGTAGTTCTGTGGGTAGGCCTTGTCTGGGACTTTCTGATCTATTTTTACTCCTTGCTCGTTTTTTTGCAGGGTGTATTTCTTTCTATAGCTGGAATTATTATTGCCTGGTTCTTGTTTGGGAATACTTCATTTTGTTTTAGTTTTGTTGCGTATGAGTCATTTGGATGTGATAGTAGTTGAGTTTGGTTTTGATTGCTTCTGTAGCCAGAAGCCATCATATTTATCGATAGTTGGTGTATCGGTTACCCTCCAAAAGGTGGTGCTTTGCGCACTCGCATTTCGTTGGGATTTTAATTCCCGTTACCTGATGGCGCCAGGTGCAATTATATCCGATACTTATCTACTCGCCGCTAGATGGTTATTTGTGAAAGATGACAGATAGTGAAAGGTTATATTTGCCACGTGTTTTTAATAGCAATAAGTGGGTTAAGATGGAATATATTATTTACAGGAATGAGGTAAGGTTTTATGATTAAGGTACTGTTTTAATAATGTTAAATAAGATGGTTTTTTGGATCAGCAGGGAATAGAATGTAACTAAATTAATACTTACGTTCTATCAGTGTTGCAAATCGCCAGAAAAACGTTTTAAAATATTAAACGGAGAACAATTGAATATTCCACAAACTTATATTAGAAAAGATTACAATCATATTATAAAAATAATATGTAAATGGAAAAGCATAAAGGAACCTAGATTATTACATGATTTTTATGCTAGAGCAATAGATTTGGTTATTAAAGCGGATAGTTTAGAACAGGCGTATTCATTAATAGAAAGTTTAATTATAGTAGCTAATAGTGAATATTCAGGTATCCACAACAATTTACCTACACCTTGTGAATTACATAAACAAAAATTAAAAACTTTAATATCAGGACTGGATATATTGATACAGATATTCATCTGGACCCCGATGATAGGTTGACTGGTAGTAATGAAGAGGGAAAGGATAAGGAAATAAATATTGTAGCGGGCCAGTAAAGCCCTGGACGGACAGCGCGCGACGATGACTCATCACTCCAGGCTTTTCTGGAATGGTTCTATTTCAGAGCTTCTAGACAACTCTCGATTACCAGCACTACAGATATAAAAAGCCGCTGGCCTTCACAGCGGGCAATTCGATTCTGATTGCTGTGCAGTTCAAGTGGAAATAAATAAAGCATTTGCGTAGTGAACATAAATAGTGTAAATAAATATTTCTTGTGTGATATTCTTATTTTAGTATTGATTAATCGTTATTTTATGTTTATTATTAAGTGTGTAAAAATAAATCAGTAGTTTAAATAAATATAAGTGTTAGTAAATAAACATTTTATGACTTTTAGTTGTTTTAATTATTGATTATTAAACTTCACCGAACCCGTCTGTTACAAACGTAACAATATAAATGAATTAGGTGATACACCGGCAAACTCATGGTTTACAAATATTAAAGAATCAGCATTGAAGCAATTCAATTATGTAAAAACAATTCTACTTTGGTCAAATATAATGAACAAATGTTTTATGACTACAAGAATAACATCTTCAACGGCAATTGTGGAAAGTTATTTCAATGATTTAAAAAACCGAACTTTAAAATGTTACAATTTGCCGGTAAGGACTGAAGAATTTATAGTTCTACATTTTGAAAGTATACAAGGCATGATGAAATTAGCAAATTCTGTGCAAATTAACAAAGAAGGAGACGAAAATTTTGCCACACATTACAGTCGGAGTCGACACAGAAAATATTCTGCACCAAAATTTGTTACCAGATAACACAAGTGAAAAAATATGAAATGTTGGTTAATACAAATTTATATTTTACTTTCTTCATTTGAAATAATGTAATGTAAACAAATACTAATAATTATAATTTAATTTGTACTTTTTGGTATTAAATCCACATTGGTTAAAATATATTTAATAATTAAAATACACAGAGGATTTGAGCGAGTATCGCAATGAATAATTGTCTTATTGAAGCGAGTAGAATATAATATTTTCTTCCATTCTTTTTTCTAAAATTACCCTTTTTGAAATATGTCGGGTGTCACAAAAATATGATGTACTTGAAGTAACTTGTTGGAATTTTTTGTATAAAAACTAGACTAAATTTTTTGTAGAAATCAAATGCAAATGCAAAAAAGCATGATATCATTTTCGGTTTAACCAGTAATGTTATTTTGTAATTTGTATATTTTTACCGTTTCCTTATTTACAAATATAACATTTGAATGCAATTGCTTTATAAGTAAAAAAGTTATTTCGAGTTTACCACAATTTTGGGACCTCCGATACATAGTAAAAGTAGTAGAGTTTTATAGTTCTAGGACTTAAAGGTTAATTTGCTAATGGCATGGTCCAATAAAATTTAAAATAATTATACTTTTAAATTTTTATGAATTTCTTTCCTACTATTATATTTTTTTATCGTTAATTATTAATTATTACTAAATTTTGATAGAAATTAATTTTACTAAATGACGATGTAAATAAAATGGAAACCTAAGAAATTGAAATGATAATGAAACCAACTGAACTAATAAATAAGAAATCAGAACAAACTATAATTCAATTAGAAGAGAAAATAATATTGCAAAAAATAACAGCCGAAATAAAAGACTCTGATGATCTTGGTAAGTTTTTACATTAATGAAGAAAAAGAACTGTTATGGAAACGAGGCAAGGGTCAATAAACGCAAATAGTACATATTATAATTTGTATTTGCAATAATTCTTATTTGGATTCTTTAATTATTGAAAATACACTATACCTATTTATAATTATAGTTCCGTCATATTGAATTGGAAGCCTATTTTCATGTTATATTCTCATTCTCAATTTAGTATTACAAATTAAATTATTTCTTTATTATTTTGATAGAAACAAAGTAGACAGACGTAAATAATTGGAAAGGAAAAGCTACTGAAACACCAAAGAAATTTCGGAAGTGCAAAAATAGTGCTAATTATGGTCGCCCATGCTCAGAAGTTTTGCATGTGAAAGAAGAAAAGAAGATAAAATTAGATGTTTTACAAAATGGCATTTCTATGCAAAAGTGTTTAACAATAGAAAAGCAAAATATTAGAGTAATTAACACATGTGCATTTGATGCTATTACACAGGCTGTGTCTGCAGCATTTTGTGACAGCTTAGAATTTAATAATTTTTTAAATAATCAAAATGATATTATTGCAGAATTTATTCAGTCATTTGTCACTGTTATTGCTAAAATGGTCTCATATCAATTACGGGCTAAAATTTTATTCGATAAAAGAAAAAAATTTAAAACAAACACTTGACTAAATAATACCCACCAAAGTGATTGTGAATGTAACGCAGTTAATATTAAAACATATATATTCAAAAATTGTAAAAGCGCACATGACATTCGCATATGCAAGTGCAACATTGATCTTCCGACCATTTCAATGGATGTTATCCCTATTAATATAAATATATTAAACAATAATTTTTCTACATTAGTATGTGCTATTAAAAATGGGATTTAAAAATATCTAAATGTGTATGTGGACACATAATTCAACATACTACAGACGTTCCGGCAAATATATTCATTGGTACAAATGGTTGTGGTAAAACAATTTTATCTGATATACCATATGTATTACCGATTTTTAATTAAACTTTCTTATTACGGTTAGTAAAGCATTTTGAAAAAAATACCTCTACTTTAGGTGAAATAGGTCATTATACATGTTATTCCCGACGAATAGACGCTATGTGGGAACTGTATAATGACTTACATAAAAAAGTTTTAAACATTCAGAGCCACATTTACTATTTTATACAATTTAAATATTTTGTTATTTTAATATAAGTAATAAAGCTATTTAAAAAAAATAAAAACCTGTGATTATTATTATTAAAAATATCATAATTATTATTATTATTTTTCAGTCTTTAAAAATAATACCATATACTTTGTATTTTTCTAAATAAATGCAAAATAAAATTGAGTACTATAATTTAGGTTCGTGTTTTATTGCATTAAATAAACTTAATGTAACTATTACTTACATTACTTTATCCCTCTTATTTCACATATAATTATTAATTTGGTAAATTAGATCATTATTACAGTATTAATATATCGAGATAGATAGTTTCTGAGTTAAAAAATTTAAGTTCCAGCAATAGGTAGTTGTACCAGAAAATATTTCAAGAAATTTGGAAAATTGTGATTTTTAGTATAGTTTCATATCCAGAATGAATAATACCAGATTGAAACATTGATAACTGCCGCTTGCCATATTTATAACATAGCTGATTTTTATATATGTTGTGGTTCTGCCGCAAATAGTTTCATACTAAAATATAATATAACAATATTCATGTAACTAATGCAATTTTCGAGAAAATATTGAAAATATACAAGGATAATTTTTAATTATTTTGTACCCTAATACAAACAGTTACAATTTGATGAATATGAATATAACTTAATTTATGATATGTGTATATACCTTGAATAGACTATTACATATGATATATCAAAAGTCCCCATCGATCCGACTTCTGCAAAAAATTTTATACAAGGTCAAATATCAAGCATATCAGTTTTTCGCAAATAACTTTTGTAGTAAAATTAGGTCATAAAATTTGTAGACCATGCAATTCTCTACAAAAATTGTCTAGATACTTTTTTCTACGAATTTTCCTTCATGAGATATTGCGATTCTGCATAATATGCACACATTTCCGCACCATCTATGAGGTAGTGTATTTGTTGGTTTTTTAAATGTGGTATCCCCAGTAGGCATAATCCACGATTTATTATGATTAAGTAAAGATTTGTTAATACTACTGACTGCACGAACTCCAATTGATAAGGTTATTTACTTTATAAAACCCGACAAAGCTCAAACACAATCAAAAATATATTCATCACAAAGTTTAACTTCGTTTCCAAAATCTCAAGCTCATATTTAATTTTTGTATGCCATAACTGAGTTGTGACACTACTACATCAGCATTATTCAAAAGAGGGAAAACAACAGTTTTTAAATTGTTTGAAAAACGTGCAGATTTAATGGATTGTGCAGAAGTATGTACAAAGATTGACTCTTCTCCAGACGTCATCCTCACAAATGGAATTCGGTTTCTTCTTGCTATAACGGAGCTCCAAAAAAATTTGACTTCATAGACAAGTACAGATATTAATGTTTTGTAAAAATTACACGGAACGATAAAAGATTACAATTATCCTGTGGAATCGTGTATATCAAATTCAGATATGGCTAGGTAACAACTGGAGCCAGAAGAATGGGGATGGAAATTAATGGATAATAGTTTGGAGCTAATTCAAACCCTGAACCTGCTCCAAATAAACTTATTCACACTATTTTTTTGTAATTACAAGAAGGGTTGTAGTAATAAAATGTAACTGTTAAAAATTTACGAGGCCAGTCTTGCTCCAATGTTGACTCTAATACAACAAATGAGGATAATTAGGATAACAATGAGGATGTAACTAATCCTTTTTTTTTTTATAACACTCTTCAGAAATCCAGAAAGGGGAGGTAGACGAAAGTGAAGAAGAAGAAAGCGAAGAAAAAGAAAGCGGAAAAGACATGACTGATGAAGTAGAATTTGAAGAATATAATCAAGTTGAAATTTTCAAAAAATCAACAAACTTCCGTTCGATTTGATAACTAACAAAGTTTTTTTTAAATCAATAGGAATCTGTCTGATCAGACTTACTTAATCATAACAGATCGAGGATTATGTGTACTGGGGAAACCACGTTAAAAAATGCGCCAAATACACTACCTTATAGGTAGTGAGGAAATGTATACAGAATAAGACTTGTCTAACCTTTAAAATCGCGATATCTCATGAATGATAATTCCTACGACAAAAGTCTCTAGACAATTTTTGTTCTTATTCTCTGTGAATTATTTTCCTTTCTCTGTCTTTTATATTTAGAAGAGTGTTAGTTTTTGGTTTTTTCATATTTCTTAGCATTCCATAAAACATTTTTTTAATACGAAGTTTACAGGCTTCTTTTATTATTTCCCCGAATTCTGTCCAACTTGTTTGCTTTGCGTCTGTTATCATCAGTTTTACTTCTTGTCTTGTTTTCTTATATTCTTCGAAGTTTATAATATTTTTTTTGTCAGATTTTTTCCATGTACTGCATATTTAATTTCTGTATTCCACAAGGATGTTTTCTTTGTTTGTATGTTGCATATTTTTGAGTATATTTCTATCTATAAGGTATTGATGTATCATTTTAATATTTCTTCTTCACTCACTTGTGGCCTTCGATTTTATATGTCACTACAGTCTTTCTCTTAATTTCACGTTCTTTATTGCTTTCTGTCATGTACATTTTCACGAAAACGTGGTCGCTATCTATTTCATGTTCGCAGTAAACTCGTATGTCAGTAATATTTCTTTTTAATTCTCTTGTGTACTTGTGTACACCTTTGTTCGTATAAAAAGTGTTCATTATCGCTAAATCGTTCAATATACATAGGTCAATTATTCTTTCACCAATGTTGTTTCTTGTCGTCTCTCCTTCTTTTCCCGTAAGCCTCTCTTATTCTTCAGTTTGATTTCCCGCTCTTCCATTAAGATAACCCATTATTATGTCGTATTTATTTGTGCACTCTATCAATTTATGTAGTTCCTCCCAAAAAGTATCATTTATTTATTTATTGTCGTTTTTATTCGGGCCATATGCTATTCTCTTGATTTTTCAAGTTTTTAGTTTATACTCTTTATTTATGAATTTCTCATTGTTCAAATTGTATAGATATTTTTTCGTGGACAATAAGTCCTACTCCCCCTACCGCTCTTTTTATTTTTTTCTACACTGACCAGTACATCCAAAATACATTTGTTAATTTTGTTAATCCTTTTCCCTTTTTCTTAATCTCTGTTATTTCTAAGATGTTAACTCTGTCTTTCATCATTTCCTCAACTAAATCTACCTCTTTGCCATTAATTGACCTTACATTCCAAGTTCTTATTCCTTATTCGTGTCCTTGTGTATATCTTTTTTCGCCTCCTGATTCATTGTCTCTGTTTGTTTAACTCTTAGTTTTTTTTGGTGCTCTTTTTGTCGTTTCTTTTTAATCTTTTTCGAATCTTTTTATTTCAATCTTTCTTCCTGCGTATATATATATATATATATTTTCTTTTCTTTTTGATGTTTATTTTGTAATATATTAACTTTTTGTTCCCACGAGTTCAAGTGTACTACCTAAGTTCTGCATAATTCAGTTTCACTTCTCTTTTTGTTATTATCTTTTTGTATTTTAACTGCAAATTTTTTCTTCTAAGTTTTGTGTGTTATTGCTTTTGCTTTGTTCTAATGAAATTTCACCCTTAACAACGATATTCAGTTTCCTTTTATCTCTTTCTTGTTTCTCTATTTTAGCTTTTAGTTTATGTATTCTTTCGTTTAATAATTCTTTATCATTGGTTCATATCGATTCTTTTGTTTTTATTTCCTCTTTTAAATCTCTTATTTCTTCGTGGTTCCTCTGCGTTTATTTAAATTCTTCCTTTAGCATTTATAATTTCTTGTATATCATCCATATTTATTTGTTTTGTATACTGGTCTGTAACACTGTGTTTTATTATATTCTCTGGGTATCTTATAACTTTTTTACTTTTTCTAAATATAGTTTGTTTCTCTTCTGTACTTAGTGCACTCATCACTTTTTAAATATATTATAATATACAATAATAATATAATATAATATGTGTTCGGCCCATGGCAATCGAAATCAATCAGCGCTTGTGTTTTGCTGAGGATGCTAATGATTATTAAATATTTGAGGGACATCTGTAACATAAAAAGAAAACAATCGTCTCCCAGGTGTTAGTACCCACGGATGGTCCGGTGCCGGACACTTGCTCCGTGTGTGATAAGGTGTAGTGGGGGTTCTAGGCAGTACTGGCTCTGGTTCTCCCAAAAACAGTTTCAGTAGTTTTGTTTTAAGTATATGTTACGTTTTAATTGTTGCTGTGGAAATATTTATATTTTTAAATTTATTTATTTATTTGAATGTGTTGTATAATTTGTGTATTTTTATTTTTGTCGAGATTTGTACAATTTTAATTTCCTTGTTAATTGTAAATGTCAAACAACGCTAAATTTATCCTGAAAAAGGTCATAGTATGCCCGAAACGTCAGATTTTTAGCTTTAATAAACATCTGACTGTATTCCGAAGAATAATATTTTAATTTATTAATCATCACAGTCGATCATCGCTCTTTTCTTTCAAATATATAATTGCAACAAATGCTTATAAAAAAATATTTAAATACAAAATAAACACTAAATATGTCAATGACATACTATGTATTGTGTAACAACGGGGTCCTGTCGAGACTGGGAGTCAGCAGCAAATAAAACGCTTGATTTCGTAGACTAACTTACATGATCTTTATTGAACGATAATCGATGATGAACTTCTCTACAGCTTACTATACTCTACTGTACTTCTTTTTACTTACATATTACCACTTATATATATTTGTAAAAGACCTAAGTCAGCAAAATAAGTGTCACAAATAAACAATAGCTGACCTACTTACTTAAGGACGGTCGTACTTTGTCAGCGTTCATCACGTGTAGCAAGGTACCTCGTGGAATATAATTAGTGGCGCACATTTTTAGAATAAATATAGATATTTTTTAGAAGTATAGTGCCGGTGAATTACAGTTTTTTTTTAATCAAAAATAAACAAAAGTGTGTGAAGAATAAAGTGACCGTGCGGTAAGAATGATCAAGTCGAGGCTAAGTGTTAATCAGACGCACAAGTAAATAAAAAGAAGCAAAGGTGGATTAATTAATTTTCAATTTAAAAACTATCCGAATACTTAAATTTAAAAATACATATGACAATACACGAATATAAAACAGAATATAAACTATTATAAAATATCATTCTACAACATATCTACTAGGTTACAATATTAAAATACGAAATTGCACACAATTAAAGACAGAAATCTTCACAACGATGAAGGATTTAAAATAATAAATAATACAAATTTAAATTTAAATTAAAAATTACAGACAATGATCGTGATACAGAGAATAAAATAATAAATAATTTTGTACCTTTTTTGTAGCCACAGTTTTAATATTAAAATAATACTAACAGTTAACACCTATTCTTTATATCAAGCAGTTGATTGAACTGCTCGAGACATGTAAGGACGTAGCTTCACATTTGTTTATAATTAGCCATTGAGCAAAATGGCCATTCTCACAGTCAACAAAAAATTCATTTATAGTGTAGTATTCTTTAGACAACAAGATATGCTTAATTCTATTGAGTATTGAAGCCTTAATTCCGCATTTTAATGAGGAAGAAAGTGCATTATACGTTTTAATATCAAAATAATTGCTGGTTTTTTCAAATGTAGTTGTTTTGTGAGCAGGTATCCAATAGTTTATTATTTTGTCTAGTATTATAGTTGGAATTAACACACTTGAAGCTATTTAGATTGTTCAATACATATTTTAAAATTTCTAGAATATATATTGAAGGCGCTGTGAGTAAACCTAACTGTTTGAATTGGCCTCTGCATGAATGACGTAGCTTGTGCTTATTTATTATTCTAATCACTCTTTTTTGGATTAGAAATACTTCCTGTAACAGGGGGGATGAGCCCCATAGGATGATGGCGTATGTTACTGTTGAGTAAAAGTAACCATAATAAATAATGAGCAAGACATTTAGATCAAGGAAAGATGTTAGCACTCTAAAACAATAGCAGCACTTGTTTAATTTGGTAATAACGAATGTTGCTTTCGTGTACCATTTAAGATCACTGTCCCAGTGTATTCCAAGGCATTTTGTGGTGTTAGTGCGTAACATGTTAATTGCAGTTGAATCTGTAGGTATACAACTTAAAGTGTTTAGATAAAATTGAATGAATTGCATTTTACTCATGTTTAATTTTAGGTCATTATTGGTACACCATTGGGTAATACACTGTTCATCAAGCCCACATCAAAATCACCCTTTTTACATGATATTAAAAAATATGCGTCGTCTGCATATTGCAGGATTGTTTCCGCCCGCGACAATCGCTGAAACCTGTCATCTTAGAGTTCAGCCATTGAAACAGTTACACGTGTCTTACGCAGTTACCGTTATCGTTTCGATCCATTTTTGTGGGATTTGCTCCACAGCATAACTTAGTTTTATTGTTCCGCCGAAAAACTCCAAGATTTTTTTCACGGTCTGGAAGAAATCAAGATTTGATTACTTTATAAGCCGCCCACCATCCAAGGTAATAGTTGTTATTTCACTTCTACCTACATAAGGTTGTATTGTTTTCTCTTCAACTCCACTTTTTTATAGGCTTGTTGTGTCGGACGCCTCATTTGATTGTTATCAAGGCTTATTTTGCCGGACGTAGGAATTATTTGTGGAGCACTTTGCACCTCCCCTGTCGTTGCAGAAGACGCCGCCGAGTAGCTGTTCTGGTTTCAGATAAGCCGAATTCATATTTATTTGTTATTTATCTAGTTCTTAGTCACTACCTGCGTATATTTTTGTTAATTAGCTTAGTACAGTTCACGTACTTTATTATTACTTACCTTAGTTTTATTTACATCGTCGATTATATACTTCATTGTTAGGTTAGTTCAATTATGTTATCTGTTTATGTTATTATTTCGGTTGAGCTACTTACCAACTTACACAACGTACGGAATAACGTTTCTTTTTGTTGCATTTCACTCCGCACTTTTGTTTAGGCCGCTAGGGCGTAGTGTATACAATAGTTTGTAGAGCTGCCTCTGTTTACCGCGTTACTTTTTTTTTTAGCGCGCCGTGTACGTTCGTATGGCATGCTACGCGAAACGCAACAATCCACACGCCTTGGCGCTATTTCACTTAGCTTGTGTTCGTTCTCTGCCGTTGGACTAGTCAGTAGGTGCCAACATAGTTGCTATTTTGCCAACATATTTGTACAATTTAAAAGTAATGTTAACCACTGTTCAAACTACCTACACAATTGTATTATTCGAAGCCACCCTTGCTGTATCGTCCCTTCCCACAGCCCGGTGTCCAGCCCCGTTGAACTTGGTTTTTGGACACTGGCGCCCTAAACCGATCACTCTCTGTATTTTTAGTTATCAGCAGGAGACCCACACCCAATTCCACCGTAGCTAGCCGAGGCTCTCCGCCCCTTGCGCGGATTCGCCCTCCAGAACAGGAGCCGTCCTTCAATTTCAAGCCCTTATATGATATTGGAAATGCGGGAATCTACTCCAAATAAAATCGGCACAAGATGCTCTAATCTTCGGAGTGGAAAGGCAAGCCATAGCCAAGATAATTACAAGACGAGTGGTCGGCAGGGACACTGTGGACCAAGGGCTCTCGACATTAGACCTATTAACTAAAGGTGAACTCAAGAACCTGGCGATGTCTACTATTAAGCAAATGTGGGGTTGGTTCCCCAGTTTAGGTATGTTTATGTCTGGTTTCAACGGAGTTTACGAAATTTTCAAAATTATAAAATTTGTATTAGATGTTTTGTTAAATGGATATAAATTGTACAGCATTGTGGGGTGTTCATTTGGGATAGCTGCTTGTTTATGGAATGCGCTGACGCATGTAGTATTACATAACTACCACGGGTAGATACTATTGGCAGGAGTTGGAAAGAATTGTAAATTTCGATAGCAAAACAGGAATGCCTAGGGATGTAGCACCTAGACCTAGAAAAAAAAAGTTGTGTAGTATTTTCCTTGTTTTTCTTACAAATCTTATAAATTAACATTTTTGTACATTCATTTCCATTCCATTTCTGAGACACCATGCAGCCAATGTATTTAACTCTAATTGCAATAAATGAGCATCACCAGGATTTGATATTTTAGCAAATATTTTTAAATCGTCAGCAAAAAGTAAACAATTTGAAAAATTGAACAACTGGACAATATCATTGATAAATAATGTAAAAAGAAAGGGACCTAGATGGGAACCTTGGGGTACACCTGAGGTCGCATGAATTTATCTAAATATAAAATTCCTTATCTTAACAAATTGTTTCCTTTCAACAAGATAGCTTTCTAAGCATTTAAAAAGGGTGCCAGTAATGCCATTTACTTCTAATTTAGACAATAATATTTTAATATCAACACGATCAAAAGCCTTTTTAAAGTCTGTATACACAGCATCAACTTGTAGATCTTCCTCAAATGATTCTTAGTAAATCCATGTTGTTGTAAACAAATAGTATTCTTAAAAACTGAAGATAAATATTCGGATACAATATAATCTAAGACTTTAGAGAAAACATTTAAGGCAGATATGGGCCTGTAAATTAAAATATAATTTCTATTGCCAGTTTCAACAAAGGTGTGATAAAAGCAGTCTTCTAAATATAAGAGAAAAGTCCATTTGTAAGAGATAAATTATATAATAAACTTAATGGATACGCTACCGTTGGACTACAATACTTTACAAAGTATGCGTATTTTATTTGGTCCAGCACTTTTATTTGCATCTAATGTAGACAGCTTATTAAAAACTAAATCAGTATCTACATGAAAAGAGTTTACATATATCAGTACTGTAGTTGCCCTTAAAGAAAACATTTCAAACTTTCTCGGAGCCAAAGTTTCATCCATTTCCGTCGAAACTGAACAGTTACAGCGGTTTGAAAATTCGCGTTTTTTCGTGCATCTTTTTTTTTTTTTTTTTTGTTGCCGAGTGTATTATAGAATATTTGAATATAAATATTAATATCATTATGATCAAATCATATATCCCTGTCTAAAGCACCAAGATAATTATTAATATGTTCATAATTCACTTTCTTAAAGTTATATTTCCAATTGTCAGTGTGAATACCATCATCATTGTTATTAATAATAGGTATGTAAAATATAAGTGGTGGATGATATATGTCCACCTTAGACAGTTCTCTATCAGGTCTCATAATTTTTACTAAATCAACATTATTTATGAAAACTAAATCTAAATATTTATTATTACAATTTGATACTTAATTAAATTGTTTAAAGCCATGAAAATTGAAACTATCACAAATCACTTCAGATCTTGGATCATTATTACAAATAAGCTTAAAATGTTCATCTTTTTTAGACCAACTAGCAGTTGCAAGATTATAATCACCAACTACACTAGTAACTGCATTAGGTTGTTTTTCCATTATATAGTCTACAGAGTTCATATGTGCTTCGTATTTATCTATAGGAGAAGCAGGGGGAATATAAACCGCACAAAATATATGCTCAGTGTTACTACTGCTCAATACCGTAACCCACAGTTCTTCAACATTGCTACATAGGCTGGAATAGGAGAGTTCATGATAAGCTGCTATGAACTGCAATCATGACTCCTCCGCCACTGGATTTCTCACTAGTGTTACTGTCTCTGTCTTTACGACACACGATGTAGTTTGAGCTGAAGTACTCATTCGAAAAAATATTGCCATCAATCCATGTCTCGATGAAAATAATTAAATCATAATTAGCATTTAATGTCAACACCTGGTCAGATTTTGTTCGAAGGCCACGCACGTTCTGATAGTAAACACTTATACCGATGAGTTTTTTTCACATATGATGATGGATTTTATAAACAAGTATCAGATACAATTATGGGGTCACCGCTTTATCCGGTAGTTGCCAATATAGTCATGGACCATATTGTTGAATCCGTCCTAGAAAAGATACCTTTCAAAATTAAATTCATAAGAAAGTACGTCGATGATATTGTTACAATAATTCCAGCTGACCAAGTTGAGTTGATTATCAATAAGTTCAACAGTATACATGAAGACATATAGTTCACTGCCGAAATTGAAAACAACAACCAATTGCCCTTCTTAGCTGTTTTGTTGATACCTTAGTACTACAACTAGATAACTCAAAATTAAACGTTTATGAGTTATCCAGTCTAAAATAATGTATGCAGTGCTATAGCTAGATAACTCGAACGCGCCCGATTATGACGTTATTGATCATTGCATCAAGTAGGTATGTGCCGGAGTAGGACGACGTTTGCTGCAACAACTATATAACTTGAGTTACCTAGTTGAGAATGCGAAGGTTCCTTAGTGTTTCGAGTTACCTATTCATGTGTCTACATATTTATGGACTGGGCAAACGTGTTGTGTGTATTTTTAGATTTTGCTCATAATTATGGGTTCCAGATTCTAGATGGTATGTATCGAAAATGTTAATTAAGCATGATTTTAATGTTCATAAGGTTTTGAGGTTATGTTTGTAAACAAAGTATTCTTTCTGTTTGGGTTATTTTATTGTGTAGGTAAAATGTGTTAATCTCTAATAGACATGAATAACAAGCATAAAATTATTGCAGATGTTTCTCAAGTTCTAAGGGAACGACCACCTGAAAATGATCCAGTGCCTTCTATGTCGAGTGTTGCTAATAGCAAAAACAATTTAGATCCACAATAAGAAATTGAGCCTTTCTCTCCTGACGTTTCTGAATATCATCCATCGTCGGACGATCGTTCAGATGCCGATTGTGAAGAATAATATATAACCCAATATAAATCGAAAATGAGATTCCTTATTTGGAGCCTTTACATGAAGGACGAGAATTAGAAGGGATGGAATAAACAACTACGCGTTCGTCTAATCCTAGAAAACGATTACGACGTCACGAAAAGTGGAGAAGAAATGTTTCGAAAAAGAGACGGCAATGTGGAGAATGTTATATTTCTTCTAGAGAAAACTACGTACCTGACTCTGTCATGAGAGATCCATGTGGAGAAAACTGCAGAAAAAAATGTAATCAGAAATTTTCAGTAGAAGAAAAATTGGAAGATATTATAAATTGAAAACGCGATTTTATTCATTGTAATACTGATAAATTTGCGAAAAAAAGCACTTCAAAAGCAGAATCGAGAAGAAACTTCACTATAATTTTTTACTTACCACTAAGCAATGAAAGAATCCAAGTTTGTAAGAGTATGTTTTCGAATACCCTTGGAATTCGCAAAGGTGCTGTAGATATTGCTATGACAAAGAGAACGGCAGAAAATACAAGTGAAGCAGACAAAAGGTGTCGTCACGTGAATAAAAACTACTTCAAATAAACTTTTGAACGATGTGAGAAAACACATTGAAAGATTTTCAGTTGTTGATTCCCATTATTGCCGCTCAGGAACAAAAAGGAAATACCTAGACCCCTCGCTTAGCATCACAATAATATATTCTATGTATAAATCAGTATGTACAGAAAATGATCATAAAACGGTTAGTGTAGGAACGTATAGAAAAATTTTCACCGAAGAATACAATTTATGTTTCCACCGCCCAAAAAAGGATCAATGCCGCTTATATATGGCATACAATACTCCCGGGACTGATAAAGATGAAATTAAAGCAAATTATGACTCTTATTCTTGTAGCAAAAGATAGGGCCCGAGTCGAAAAACAAGGGACCAAGTGCAAGCAAAAAATTTAAAATGATTTGTTTTATAAGCAACAATTTAAATCTTTTAATTTCACAGTATACGACGTCAACACAAAAAGAGGAGACTGTTTCATGTGGACAGAAGTACAAAGAAAAAGAGGCAGTTGTGAGATTGCAAGTTGTCTATATCAGTATTTTAAATCTCTTCCTACATCTGTGAATCACATATCCTGTTTCAGTGACAGATGTGGTGGACAAAATCTAAACAAGTTTGTTGCTGCAATGTGTTTGACCCCTGTTCAGGAACTACCTAACATAGAAACCATTAATCTAAAATTTCTAGTTGTGGGCCATAGCGAAATGGAATGCGATTCAATGCATTCGGCCATAACTACAGAACAAAAAAGAGTTGGAAAAGTAAACTGGCCTGCCGATTGGAAAACCATTGCTCGAAGTGCAAGAAGAAAGGGTGACAAGCCGTATATTGTTCATGAGATTACCTACGACAAGATAATAGATTGGAAATCTCACCTGGAGCGGCACATGGTTATTAGAAAAGAGGACGAAAATCGTAAACCAGTTTCCTCGCAAAAAATTAGTTGACTAAATTTCACTAAATGTAGGCCATTGGTTACAAGCTTCAAAGAGTGTTTTGATGAAGAGTTTAGGATTCTTGATTGCAAGAAGAGAACCAGGGTCAATAAGATCTTCTCGTTGTCGGAGACCATGAAGCCTTTATACAATACCGTAATTCCTATTTAAAAAGAAAGATGCGAAAATTTAAATTCTTTATTTACTTTAATACCTTCAGCGTTAGGACTAGAATACCGCTCATTTTATGAAAATTTACCATACCAAGGAGACACAAAATGTAGTGGAGTCAGACGGCAGGACATTTCGAAAAAGGGAATGAGTTCCGACGATGATTGAAGTATTCTCATTTTTCAAAATTTTTGAAATTATACTTATTTTTGCGAATAAAAGCGTTTTAAATTGATCGTGTTGTTTTTCTTCTTAAATTCAAATATGGACAACTCCTCTTAAACTGATTTTCAAGTTAATGTAACAAACAGATATCTCGTTTTTTCAAAAAAATTGGAAATATGGCAAAAAATTTTCAAATGTATTCCAAAATATATTTCCATTACGAAAAAGTTAGCAACAAATAACAAAAATTTATTCAAATGTTTATTAACTGTGACGGTTCAATTTTTATGCAAATTTTCAATTCAATGTCTCAAAAAATGTATTTTGTTTAAGTTATATAGTTGTAGTACTAAGGTGACGTAATGATAGTGGCACTGTTGAAACAAAATGGTACAAAAAGCCGTCCTCTTCTACGGGATACCTAAATTACAACTCAAACCACTAATTACATCAAATAATCAATATCGCAAAAAAACTGAAAAACAAGAGCGCTTAAACTATCCAGCACTAAATACTACAGTGAAATAAAAATAAAACTAAAAACGATTTTAAAACAGAACAGTTATCCCGAAGAAACAACAAATAAAGTCATAAATAACACAAAGGTTACTAATGTCAGACAAATAAACAAGTCATTACCATACATAATAAATTAGCACCTAAACTAAAAAGTTGCCAAAACAAAAATTAGATTTAGAAGTCGCATTTATACAACAAAAAACTATAGATTCACTTTTCAGCAATCTCAAAGATAAAAAAATACAAATTTAAAATCAAATGTAATTTATAAAATACCGTGTAAACACTGTGATAAATGTTATACTGGACAGACAAAAAGATATCTAAAAAGTAGAATAGACGCACACAAAATAAATTCAAACAACACAAAAAAGAATTATAAAATGTGCGTTACTTGATCACGTCAAAACTAATCGACATGACATTGATTCTGAAAAAAAAAACTGAAATTCTAGGTATAGACCCTACACTACATAAAGGACTGACATTAGACGCGCTTCACATAAAATCAGATAAGAAAAATATAAACGCTCAAACAGATATAGACAATTTAAGTGTCATTTACCATAACATTTTAAAATATGTGTATAGTGTATGAGTATATGTGTATAGTGATATTTAGTTTATAAATTTTGATTGTTTTATGTCTTCTGATTGACTAGTGTTAATTTGATGTTACATATTTTAGACAAATCCCGAATAACATGTCAGTTTTAGTAGTTACGTTTTAATTGTTGCCGTGGAATTATTTGAATTTTTAACTTTATTTATTTATTTATCTTTTTAATGTGTTGTGTAATTTGTGTATTTTAATTTTTGACGCAATTAGTACAGTTTTAGTTTCCATGTTAAATGTAAATGTCAAACAGCGCTTAAATGTAAGCATACCTAACGACAATTTCTGCTCTAATTGCTAATTTATGTATTTTGGAGTTTTCCTGAGGTAGGTCATAGTCAGCACTTTATGGTGGTTGAGTGTTGTGTAACTCCTCCCTCATTCCATGCGCACTGTATAGTAATCTACTTCTTCAATTAAGATCTCTAATTATTTCATTAATTTTAAATCCTGTAAAACTTAACGATATATCCTTCAATCCAATCGTACCAATAAAGGATTATTATACACAGATGCATATGCCAAGCCTTTGGACAATACTGTTGTATTCCTTCATCGTCCTAACCATGGGATACTTCGTAATAAGACGAGAGACCAAGAGGACAATCGAACGAAGATAGATCGAACACCCGAACTACCTCTCAGACAACCCTAATCGAGCTTCCAGGATGAGCGCCATTCTGATAGGGAAGGACAAAGAAATAAGAAGTAGATTGCTATACAGTGCGCATGGCATGGGGGAGGAGTTACAGAACACTCAACCACCATAAAGTGCTTAGTCGGACATTTCTTAGTACTTTTCCTGGTGATGTTCGGGCGTCCGATACCCTGGCGCGACAAGGTAACGTACCTTGGAGCGATCATAGACCAACGGGCTAATTTCCATAGCCACATTCAATCTGCCGTGCAGAAAGCGAAGCGAACCATGATGCAGCTGTTGCCGCTGATCGGACGAAAGAGCGAACTATCGCTCGCTAATAAGTTGAGGGTCTACAAGACCATCATCAGACCTCAACTGCTGTACGCGGCACCAGCATGGGGCTGCGCTACTCCACGGCAGATGAAAAAGCTTCAGGTTTTTCAAAACCGAGCCCTGAGGGTAATAACCAACGCTCCTTGGTACGTCCGCAACGCCAATATTCACCGCGACCTAAAGGTCACAACGGTCCGTGAATTCATGCTCACACAAGCCACCAAAGTATTTGGTGGTATGAGTGTGCATGAAAACATTCTCGTACGACAGTCAGTCGACTACGACGAGATGGCACAATACAGGGTTCGGCGCCCGAAACATTTTCTCAGTGACACATAGAGAAATTATCACCACTGACTGCCATCCGGATTAAACCGGAAGGGCTATAGCAGCCCGTATCATAAACACTTAAACTATGAATTCGGAACAAGGGAGCCAATGGCTCAAACTCCAATAAATGAAACCACATGTAGTTAGTACTTTTCCATGATACCGTAAACTGTAATAGTATACCTAGTTTGTAGATAATGCATGATAAATGTAAAGTTAGTTTAGATTCAGAACTTGTTGTATTCACACGTACTCTTTCATGTACAATAAATAATTTTTTAAACGCCCAATTGAAAAGTCTTGAAACTTGTCTGTCTTAAAGGTGGACATAGGAGATTAACATGGGAAATCAGTTTTTTGTGTGCTGTTGCTCGGTGTTCTATCGGACAACAATGATTGCAGTACCAATCGAAAGATATAATTTTTCTGAATCAAAGGATGTAAAATACACTACTATTTAGTAGTAATTTGGTTCCGTAAATTAATTTTTAAATTTTGAGAATTCTCCAGTTTATTCAATTTTTATCGTAAATAAATATAGTCACCTGTGACTGTTTTGTTTTGATTTCTGTCAAGCTCTTTATTTGACGTTTCTGACTTTTGGATTTGTTTAAAACAATTTGTAAAAATATGGTTAGTTAAAGGTACTACTGAAGAGCGTATTTTTATAGTAAAACTATTTTTTGGAGGAAATAGTTAGCTCAGAGTGCGAGATCTATTTTCTATTAAGTTTATGAATCGACCGAATCCAAGTGCAACCACAAATGCCAGTATCTACGAAAAATACACTTGAGCTTAGTAATTAAAATTTCGCAAAAGCAGAAGAACATTCTTTATTGGAAGAAAGGGTTTTGGGAATGATAAATGTAGAGCATTCGTATAGCACTAGATTTATTGGAAATGAATTGGGTGTACATCGTTCTTAATATTTTGAAAAAAAAAAGTTATTATTCCTACAAAATGCACTGCAATCAAGAACTTTTTCCATTTGACGAAGAAAGTAGAAGAGTATTTTGTGAAGATATGTAAAACAGAAAAATGAAATTTTTTTATCATGGATTTAAAAAACTTAACTCATAATAAGTTAAATTATTTAAAGAAAACTGGTTTCTAGACTTTTATTTATTTAATAAAATCTTTACGCAAAAATGATAAAAATACGCTTGTCATTACTGCAAATAACCATATTTTACAAACTGTCAAAAATCAAAACAAAACAGTCATAGGTAACTACATTTATTTTCGATATAAAAACTGAATATATATATATATATATATATATATATATATATATATATATATATATATATATATATATATATATATATATATATATATATATATATATAGGTATGCAGTGATATCGACCGAAAAAATTAATAAAAGGTAAAAATCGTGGGAAATTCGGTCTATTAAAAGGTTAAATAAAATTAAAAAGACATTTTTATTTCAAAAACCAATATATTTCGAACCTCATTTCGGTCCTTCATCAGGGTTCTAAAAATATAAAAACATATGGTAAATACAAAAATGAAACACAACTTATATAAACGTTACTACTTACAGAAAAATAATGTCTAAGAATATAAAATATAATACAAATGTATGGCGGAATAATAGATATAAATCAAACTTGATTTCAACGAACCTGTCAAAACATGTAAAGACAAAATATTTTGAAAAAACAGTAGTGTTACTATGATTATAATTTAAATCTTTTAATTAAAGAATTGTAGGTGCTGCTGAGATTTTTAATATCTGTTTTACTGTTCAACAGGTTATCAGAATTTGATATATGCATCATTTCCAGAAGTTTTCTTTTATGTTTATTTAATTCATTGTCTATAATTGTCACATCTTTAAAATTGAAATTATGTTTTAGTTGCCTACAATGTTCAGCCATTGCACAACATTTACTCGGGATTTTAATGTCACTTTTATGTTGTGTTAGCCTGGATTTTAATGTTTGACAAGTTTCTCCAATATATTGTTTATTACAATTCGCACACTGAATTTTGTAAATCACATTGCTTCTCTGTAGTGGTTGTATTTTTTCTTTAGTTCTGGTGAAGAAAGGCCTGAGTGTATTATCAAATTTAGTTGCTATTTTAATATTTTCGGCTTGAAAAACATGTTGAATTCTATTCGATAGCCCTTTTTTATACGTAATAGAACTATATTTTGCCTGTGTTGATGTTTGTTCTTCGGCTACAGTTTGTTGATTCGGTGGCCTGTTTTCAGTGCTGAAGAGTAATTTATTTATTAAAGCAGATGGATATGAATTTTGGAGTAGCGTGTTTTTTAGATCCCTGAAGTTCTTTTCATGGTAAGTAGGATGTGAAATTTTTTGTATTCTTCGTTTTAGGCTGGTGATGAAATTTGTCTTTATACGAAGTGGTTGTTCACTGTGAAAGTTCATTAATCTACCTGAATTAGTTGGTTTTTTGTAATAATCTAATGTAATTTTGTTATTTGTTATTACAAAAAACCAACTAATTCAGGTAGATTAATGAACTTTCACAGTGAACAACCACTTCGTATAAAGACAAATTTCATCACCAGCCTAAAACGAAGAATACAAAAAATTTCACATCCTACTTACCATGAAAAGAGCTTCAGGGATCTAAAAAACACGCTACTCCAAAATTCATATCCATCTGCTTTAATAAATAAATTACTCTTCAGCACTGAAAACAGGCCACCGAATCAACAAACTGTAGCCGAAGAACAAACATCAACACAGGCAAAATATAGTTCTATTACGTATAAAAAAGGGCTATCGAATAGAATTCAACATGTTTTTCAAGCCGAAAATATTAAAATAGCAACTAAATTTGATAATACACTCAGGCCTTTCTTCACCAGAACTAAAGAAAAAATACAACCACTACAGAGAAGCAATGTGATTTACAAAATTCAGTGTGCGAATTGTAATAAACAATATATTGGAGAAACTTGTCAAACATTAAAATCCAGGCTAACACAACATAAAAGTGACATTAAAATCCCGAGTAAATGTTGTGCAATGGCTGAACATTGTAGGCAACTAAAACATAATTTCAATTTTAAAGATGTGACAATTATAGACAATGAATTAAATAAACATAAAAGAAAACTTCTGGAAATGATGCATATATCAAATTCTGATAACCTGTTGAACAGTAAAACAGATATTAAAAATCTCAGCAGCACCTACAATTCTTTAATTAAAAGATTTAAATTATAATCATAGTAACACTACTGTTTTTTCAAAATATTTTGTCTTTACATGTTTTGACAGGTTCGTTGAAATCAAGTTTAATTTATATCTATTATTCCGCCATACATTTGTATTATATTTTATATTCTTAGACATTATTTTTCTGTAAGTAGTAACGTTTATATAAGTTGTGTTTCATTTTTGTATTTACCATATGTTTTTATATTTTTAGAACCCTGATGAAGGACCGAAATGAGGTTCGAAATATATTGGTTTTTGAAATAAAAATGTCTTTTTAATTTTATTTAACCTTTTAATAGACCGAATTTCCCACGATTTTTACCTTTTATATATATATATATATATATATATATATATATATATATATGCTGCCATGTGCTGCCATGTATCGTCTCCCTGTCCGTCCGTATATTCCTAATCCTCTTCGCTGCTTCAACTGTCAACAATTTGGACACTCGTCAAATAACTGCAAAAATCCAAAAATTTGCATTTGCGGAAAACCTCCACATGACGGAACCGAATGCGGTGATGTCAATTGTATAAATTGCCAAGGTAACCATCCTGCCAGCTCCAGAAACTGCCCGAAATTTAAAATGGAATACGCTGTTTTAGAGTACAAAACTACTCATAAATGTAGCTTCCCGGAAGCAAGGCAGCATGTACAGCGTAATACGACTTTCACCACTTCTTATGCTAAGGTTGCATCAAAACCTGCTTCTCCTCCACCGTTAAACGTTGCCGACATCGCGTCTCTGCTGATGCCAGAGATCGCAAAAATCGTAAAAAGTGTATTTTCTGAATTTGTTCAATTATTTGCCTCTCAAAGTCAATTCAAAACTCCGACCGCTTCGTCTCTTGTCCCTGCACCCAGTTCAACTGTACACCAGTTTGTTAATTCACCTGTTGTATCAACAGCTAGCACTCCACAAGTCAGTCTTCCTGCGACGAATAATCCCATTGTTCTTCGTTCGGAAGACACTGACAATTCTAGCAATGACAGTACTGCTACTGTCGACGGTAATTCTTCTGCCCGCAATAAGAAGAAAAAATATAGGACGTTGGCCTAAGGGCAAGCCTCGTTCTTAGAACTTGTATTCTACCTTTGAGCTCTTCAGCTATTTATATAGCACCATTTTTCTTTCATTTTTTCTCATTTCTTATGTTTAAACTCCTTCAATAGAACTGCAATGGTATTGTCACTCATCTTCCAGAGCTTAAACTGCTATTAGCTGATCAGAGCCCCAGTTGTGTTTGCATTCAAGAAACTCATCTCAAACCTCAAGATTCATTTTCTCTAAGCGGCTTTAACATCATTCGTCATGATGTTAATCCGGACGGACGAGCACATGGCGGTGTAGCGATTCTTTTATCTTCTCCTACACCATATACAGTATGTAACCTTCAAACGCAACTTCAAGCAGTTGCAGTTCAACTATATACGCCTAGAAAGTATACAGTCTGTAATATTTACTTGCCAAATTTTAATTGAAATTTGAATGATCTTGAGAATATTATAAATCAGTTTGAGCCACCGTTCGTTCTTGTTGGTGACTTTAATGCACACAGTTTTTTATGGGGATCCAATCCGTCTGACGCTAGAAGATGTATTATTGAGAACCTTCTTGATTACATTGATGCAGTTCTCCTGTATACAGGGGACGCCACCTATTTGAATTTACGTTCTAATTCCTTTTCAGCCATTGATTTATCAATTTGTTCTCCTTCTTTAGCTCCGCACTTCTCTTGGAAAGTGCTTGATAATGCACATTTCAGTTATCATTTACCCAGTTTGATCTCCTGTTCTCTTTCTTCTTCAGAGCCTTCTTTTCTTCAAAGATGGCGATTTGAGTCTGCTGATTGGGACAATTTTTCCGCGGAAATAATTGTCCCAGTTATGTCAGAAAATATTCATGTTTCTCTTGGCGATATTAATTGCAGTATCTTACGATCTGCAAACAATAATATCCCGTTAACATCTTCTCGTTTCATTAGAAGAAAGGTCCCCTGGCGGAACACGAATGTAGCTAGTGCTATCCGTGAAAAGAAACGTGCATTAAAATGTTATTGACGTTCACCAAATCTTGATAACCAAATCATTTTTAAGAAGGCCCGAGCTCATGCTAGACGTGTTATACTACAAGCTAAGTCTGCCTCCTGGCGGAATTATGTCTCTTCTATCACACCTGAGCGTCCGTCGAATGAGTTGTGGAATAAAATTAAATACATGCACGGTTATCAAAAATCTCACACTGTCAACCTTCTTCATATCCATAACATTTTAAGCACCAATCTTAATAACATCTCTGAATGTTTAGCTACATATTTCGAGTCTGTCAGTAGTACCGAAAACAACTCATTAAGGTTCCTTAATATTAAAGAAACGAATGAAGTGTATAACCTTCCTTTTTCAAATTTTGAATTTGATTTTGCACTTAGCAAAACAAAAAATACATCTGTCGGTCCTGACAACATTTCATATTGCATGTGAAAGCATCTACCTCCTGAGATGAAAACTCATATTTTAAATTTTTTTCAACCTTCTCTGACGTAGCGGTACGTACCCGGATGCCTGTAGAGAAGACCTTCGTTCCTTTTTTGAAACCGGGCAAGGATGCCACACATTCTACTAGTTACAGGCCCATGTCACTAACATGTCATCTGGGTAAAATCTACGAACGTATGGTAAACTACAGGCTTTGTTGGTATTTAGAGCACAACCGCCTATTAGATCCTTATCAGTGTGGCTCTAGAAAATGTCATTCTGTCACTGATCTCCATGTTCAGTTAACGAATGACATTCATTGTAATTTCCTCGAACGAAAACATTTAGTTGCTGTTTTCTTCGACCTGGAGAAGGCATTTGATATGACTTGGCGTTACGGCATGCTGAAGCAGCTACATGAGTGGGGACTTCGTGGCAATCTACCACTTTTTATATTTTCCTTTTTTGAAAATCGCACTTTCAAAGTACGTATAGGTGATATCTATTCATTTTCTCACCCCCTAGAAAATGGTATTCCGCAAGGTTCTACCATTAGTGTAATCCTTTTTCTAATTGCTATCAATAGCATTGCACTAAATCTTTCTCCGACCGTCCGCCATTGTCTCTATGTCGATGACTTGGTCATTTACACTTCAACATCTAGCATTCCTGAGTGCGAATCTCGACTTCAGGATGCTATTAACACCATTTCCAATGCTGCTACCGCTAGAGGTATTCGTTTTTCTGTTGAGAAAGCGAAGTGTATAGATTTCTGTCGCTTACGTACTCCTCACAACAATCCTTCTCTTCATTTGTATGGTTCACCAATTCAGTGCGTCGATAGGGTTAAATTTTTGGGTTTAACTCTTGATACGTATCTGACCTGGAAGCCGCATATTTTAGACCTTGCTGCAGACTGCCGTGTTCTGAATGCTTTAAAATGCCTTGGAAGCACTAAGTGGGGTGCCGATAGAGATTGTTTGCTACGACTTTACAATTCACTTGTAATGTCAAAATTTGATTTTGGAGCAATTGTACTCAGTTCCGCTAAACAACTCCATCTCAACCGCTTAGATGCTGTCCATAATACGGGCATCCGTTTGTCAACTGGTGCCTTTCGTACTTCTCCAGTTCACAGTTTATACTGTGAGTCAGGGTTGCCTCCATTATCTATCCGTAGAATACGACAATGCATGAGATATACTGCTCGAATCATGTCCAAACCTTGGCATTTCATGTTTAATTCTCTTTTCCAAGACGACCGTGCTCATAATCTCTTCCTCAGCAGTTCCACCTCTCTCTGTCCTTTGGCTGTTCAACTGGTCAAAAAGTTTGATAAACTTCCACTAGGCAAGGAAGATATTTTACCTCAGCTTATTTCGGATACACCACCATGGTGTTTTCCCTCAAATAAGTACTGAGTTACTTCTAATTAAGTATAAGTAGGATATTACACCGCCTTCCCTTTACGTCCAGGAATTCTGTCTCCTTAAAGAAAGGTACACAGACTCTATTTTTATTTACACAGACAGATAAAAAAATAGCACCGGAACCGGATGTTCTTTCATCTTTCGAGATGAAGAACATATTATCACCTTATCGCATTCTTCCTCTGTTTTTGGTGCTGTATGCCATTTACTCTGCTTTACAACGTTGTTTACACGTCATCGAACGTGAACAATATATCGTTTTATGTACGGATTCACTCAGCGCCATAACGAGTCTATGTAACCGGTTTTCAACTGACCCTCTTATTCAGATGCTTTTTTATAGTCTTTGCCTACTTTCATCTAGGCAAATCTATGATACTTTTCTGTGGATTCCTGGACATATCGGTATCGCTGGTAATCACAGAGCTGATTATGCTGCACGTGAAGCTGCTCTGCTTGATTATCTCAGGCCAGACGATATGCTTCAACGTATATCGTCATTTTGTTTAACTTCTTGGCAGGACGAGTGGAATCGCTCCACTGACAAACTTAGATCCAATAAACCTACCGTTCAATAGTGGAAGCTACCCATTTCTGCTTTCAGGAAGGAGCAAGTAGCGATTACGCGTTTGAGAATAGGTCACATTAAAGCTACTCATCTTTATCTTTTTGTTCGGAACCCTGTACCTATGTGCGATGTATGTGATACTCGCATTTCTATTTTTCATCTTCTTCTGCATTATGTTAAATATCACAACGTCAGAAACCTCCTCAGCTTTGCAAATACTCTTCCGTCAGTTCTCCCCAATGAGACTGATAGTGTTGAGAAACTTTTAAAGTTTATTCATTCCACCGGTTTGATAAATGACATTTTATAGTTCATTTCTTTCTTTTGTTTTCTTACCACCATTATTTATTTATTTAATTTTGATGGTTATAATTAATCCTTTACAGCGGTAATGACCGGCTTAATTTAAAAAAAAATGTAGGTTCTAGAATGTGACAGCTCACATAAAATTTGTGACATCATGTAATTGTTTGTAATACAATTTTTATTTAAATTATTTTCATCTAAAACCAGTTGGTAACATTTGCGCACTAAAAAACTGATTTCCCATGTTAAGCGCATCTGGCTCGCTTTTTGAATTACACCCTGTATATAGATGCCAGTATGTAAATTAGAGAAGTTAGTTAATTTCGTATTATGTGAAAATAAGTTTGAGTAGCTTCGGAAAGTTAGTGTGTAAATTCAACAAGTAGTGCCAGAGTGCTTGAAATACCGATTCCAGCCAAGCAGCTAGAAGCATATAAAATTGTATACTGTATACTCTCAGTCTCGAGAGGACCCCTTACTCTTTTGTAACCTTTTAGGAGGGTTATACAGGGAATAGAGACTTATTGCCTTGCAAAACGTTAAGTAGTTCTAATTTTTTTATTATGTTATATATGTGCTTTTCAGGTGGCTCTACCTTACGTCTAGTTTTTGCTTTTCGTCGAATATCTCTTAAATGGTTAATATTACGTAGAAAAAACTGTTATATACGAAAATGTATATCATAAAGTTCTTTATTGAAAAGGTTCTTAATAGTTTTTATATAAGTATTATAGTTTTCGAAAAAAAAAAAATTGTGAAATTAAAAAATAAATATTTTCAGTTAAATTAATGGAAAAAATTTATGTCATTACACAAAGATGGCTGTCATTTTTTAAACGACTCAAATATTGACTTTCCGTTTTCAGTATTCTTTTGCTCAGTCATGTTTCTATTAAGAACAATATTTTTACACTTTTGGGGACTCTGTTTCAGCTGCAATAAATTTAAGTAATTCTTTAAAAATTTCTTGAATGAGTAATTTACACGCTAAGTTGTGATACTTCTGAACTCATTTTATTATTGTAAACAGGTACAGTTAATATTTGTGAAGTAGGTATATTATTTCAGCCTAAACAATGTAGCGTTATAAAGAAAAAGTTGATTATACCTTCCAAATGCTAAACACCTTTTATTTTTGTGCCTTATTGTATGAGACTTGAGTCTAATCTATTTTTCGCAAGTTTAGTGATAAGTTATGATTATTTACCAACATCTATATTCATCATGAACGTTAGAAACGATAACATCATTCTGGAAATCTGTCAAAAAATATTACATAAAATGTTCACATATATACCTAGATAAATCGATTAAGTCCATGACATATTTTATATAGTTTGGAGTCGCCTGTACATTCAGAGGCAGAATTTAAATGGTGTTGAATTTAAATGACAAATTTTACGAATCTATTGCATTAAATTAATGAAACAGAATAATTTATTAAAATACAAACAATTAAAAACAAGTATATATATAACTTGTTTTTTCACAAAAAATAATTCTTAACTTTTTCATTTGACATTATGGTCTCCCAACATATTGCCAATCTAATACTTATATTTATATTCTGAGCTGTGTATTTCACTGACGGAGCACAAGAAATCCATGTCATACATTTAATACGTGCACTCATATCGGTTTGTCGAGGTATACAATATGCTCTTACCAGAGTGAATGTTTCCAGACACAAAATAAAGAGACCTCCCATTGTAATGTTCACACATTTATTCGCCCGTAAAATCATGTTTTTTAAACTAAGTCGTATGTTTTTATCTGGAATATCCTCCCACTTACTGATGTACGCTGCAGCAGCCACCGATGTAGTCTGCAAGACAACTTAGTAAAATACTTCATTCCCTTGAAATACAGAACATCCATTACCTCATTTTGAATGAGTTGCCCCATGAAGCAGTAAATAAATAACTGACTCTTTGCAATAACAAATACAAAAATGAAAGCAACTATTTGAATTCTGCAAGAACATCAGTATTTAATGAGTCACTTTACATAATTAAAATTTGCGTACCGGTCATTTTCAATCAAACAACAGTATACTGACAGTACAGCTACGATAATATTTGTACCAGCTCCATTAAGAAGTACGGTAGAAAATATGTCTTCGATGGTGTGCAAATAACTGAAAATACAGATATACATTAAGGGCTTTTTATATTTATAATTTTAAAATAATTGGTTATTTGACTTTTGTCTTACATATTGAGTATTTATTCGATTATTCAACGCCATGGTAAATAACCCAATAAGAGGCTTACACGTCATCTATTTTAACTAATCGAAGCAATATATCAGCGAATATACGCGTGCCGTATATCCCGTTACCATGGCAATTTTTTAAATAAATAATTCTATTCACTTAAACGTCAATACCAATTTTTCCCAAAATATGTGATAATTTATGTTTTGGAAGTGATTCCATTAATAAAATTATTGAAAATTTTGTATCTTGTTGAATAATCTATCTATATACCACTCGAGGTAAATGTAAAATAAATAAATAAATATATCATCACGCCTTTTACCCATTATGGGTGTGGCTCTCTGCTTATGCAGATCTCGGTAAGTGATATATTTTTGCGTATGAATGCGGTTAGCAGCCTTCAAGTCATAGCCCCCAAAGTTTTTAGTGGAGGGGGAACCACAGGTATAAATTTAATTTGGCAAATGTCAGGGAGGGATACGTTACCACGGAGCTATTTGAGGTAAATATGTATTTAGAAAACTTTTCATGTTAACAAATTATTACAAATTTCACTCATCATAAAATTCTCAAATACCACTAGACCTTTGGTCTCGTCGTGTTTTTAACGAAATTTTTGAATCGCGAAATTTTGAAGTAATAATTTGGAAAACAAAAAAATTTTCAAACAATGTTCACCTCTAATGAAATGCGTCATTGTATGTCATGTGCGTTTGAACCAATCCTGTCATTATTATAATTAGAATAAAGCTCTAGTGATTATTGTCATTTGTCAGATAGTTATCATCAACACAAATTAAAAAATAAACAAAAAAGAGATATGTAGTGGCGTACCTGATGAAGAAATCATAAAATAATGTAATTAAATATAACTCGAGAGTTCGATAAATTATAAAATAATTCTCCTGTATCTTTCTCCAACTTATTTGCCTGGCAACAAGTTTTTGAAAGATTTGTAAAATTATTTTCAATTTATTCTCACCCTCTTGTTATATTTTACTGATTAAAATAGCGATTTTTTACATTTTACATTTACATTATAGTATAGTTTTCATCTTATGGTAAAACATACGCAATGAAGTTGTTGAATTGGTTTTAGTAATAATATATTTATTTGAAATATTGCTGTCATCAAAATTTTTTATTAAAATATCCGTGATATTTAACAGACACGTGTTTGTAGAATGACCAGCTCTGAAACCAGATTGATTTACCGGCAAAATATTCTTCTCCACTACATATGACATAATTTGATCGCAACATACTCTTTCTATAACTTTAGACATGGCAGGCAAAATGCTGATAGGTCGCAGATCATCAAGTGTAGAACAAGTCCTTTGTTTAGCTATTGGCCTTATGGTTGCAAGTTTCCAAACATCAGGCATTACACCTTCCAGAATGCATGTATTCACGATGTGCGTAATATAATCAATAATAATTGGTAATGCAATTAATATCATTTGTAACGAGATTCCGTCAACACCCATAGCATTCGATTTTAGCTTACGCAAAATTTTATTTACATTGTCACTGTCTGTACATTTAAATTCGAATGACTCACCTGTCCGATCAAAATTTTTATTGTTTAAAAATGCACTCATTAAGGTAGAATCCGTGATAGGTGTGGCTATATTATTTCTTATATGGTGCCCGTAATTGTCAGGATTACAAAGGTCTTCTGGAATATTATTTTCAGTATTTTCTGTGACACCTACACGTCTAAGACTTTTCCAAAATTTGCCAGAATTTCCAGAATTATTGTTAATTTCACACTCCAAGTATGCTTGTTTCTCTCTGCGTATTGCAGTTGTTGTTAAATTTCGTAACTGTTTGTAATATTTATGTTTAGCTTCTGTTTTGTCTTTCTTGTACGCAACGAGAGCTTTGTCTCTTTTATTCTGCATAATTTTAATTACTGGAGTAATCCACGGACTATATTTATTAGACGTTCTGGCAGTTTTTATAGGTGCATGTTTGTCAAATAAGAGTATAATATTTTTGTTTAAATATTCTAGTTTGTCATTGACATTTTCTAAATACAAAATATTATCCCAGTCAACATCCCGGCAATCATCTACAAACTGTTTACTATTAAAATTCTTAAAGTCTCTGTATACGTACGAAGTTTCTTTTCGAAAAAGTCTGTTTAAGAATATTTAGAGTACAAAATACACAGTAATGGTCAGTGAAATCTGTATCATCGATAATCCCAGCATATGAACAAAGCGATGTATCAGATATTGCTAAAATATCGAGAAGAGATTTTGAGGCTGGTCTCGTGTAATTATTTATTAATTGATGCATACCGTATGCTAATAACAAGTTTTGAAAAAATATGACGTATTGTAGTAAATTTATACGTAAAATCAAACAATATGTGCAAGAAGAGTTAACTAATTAATTCTGATAAAGAAATTGAAGACATAACATATAAATTTGAGTGTTATTTACGATAATGTCAATATTTTGACTACACTGAGTGTCAGTTCCAATTGACAACTGACAGATGTATAAATTTATCCTATACAATATTATTTTTAGTTTTTTCTTAATTTAGGTTTTAAATAAAATTTAATATGTACCGCGGCACTGAAGTTCCTGTTTATCATTTACATGGTATATTTTCCATATTCGTGATAAAAAGTAAAAACTTCAGTGCCTTGATAGATAAATAACTATTATTGCACAAGTGAAGCAGAAGAACAAATGGTTAGTTTTAGCTAGAGCTGATTTTCGAACTATCCGAATCTCGTCCATAATACACCACATAAATACACATATTCATAAATTTAAAAAAATTAGTATAGAATAACAATCTGTAGCATATCAAAACACAATATTACAATACGAACTGCACACTATTAAATCAGAATTCTTCACAACAATTATTAAGGATTTAAAATAATAAACAATGTTATTTATAGACATAGATTACAATACAAAAATAAAATAATTAATAATTATATTTATTTTTGTAGCTTAACACTCTATAAAATACTAAAATATGACATTTCTTAAAAATTAAAGAAATCGTTTCACGAGAAAGATGAAAAAAATTGTCTTAACGGAAACAGTTTGTTCAACTGCTTCTTGCTTTTTTTGTGTAATTTAAATATAACCACAGAAAAAAAATCCTTTCGTATTAATTCACACTGTTCCAAATAGTCCAGGGAATAGAAATATATTGCATGCAAAAGGTTTAGTAGTTCTAATTTTTTGATAAGTCCCTTGTTTATGAATCCAAGGTTTTGACCTCCTATCCCATGTGCGTTCGACATGGCGCCGCCTTTTCTGATAAAATTACGTCAATTATTTTTCTTTTCGTCGAATATATCTTAAATTCATATAGATTCTCAAACAGTCATGATGAACAAATTAATTGCATACTTTTATACTTACACATTAAAAGATATTTATTAAAGAAACACGTTAAATAATAATTTTTCATGTTAGTATCATTATAAATTGCTTCTACATGGTATACTTATGTGAATGAATTAATTTAAAAATTTCAAACGAAGACATTATTTTGATGTTTGAGTTTGACAATTCGAAATGGAGGTGGTTCCAGGTAACAAAAATGTAATACTCTTTTGTGGTTTACGATAGAGTAGGTATCTTCTTATCATTTCTTTTTGAACGTTTTTTTATTATTAATACTTATTATTTTTACTATTAAATATGAAATTTGACATTTCTGTCCGTGAAGTGATCATCTATCCTTTTCTTTTCAAGTAGTGCAAAAAACATGGACATACTAGACATGCGTTAAAATAACCAACGATTGAAAGACTTTCAAAGTCTTGTCTTGTCTTAAAATTTCTACACAAAACTTGATTAAGTCTAAGCCTAGATTAAAAAGTCTAGTTAAAGTCTTGTCTAGTTATCAAGACTCTAAATTGTTTCAAGACTCTAGATTAACCTACGCTTGCGCATTATTTAACCATCACAGTTTCAGCTCGCTTATGTGTCTAGTCTATTCTAATATCTCTGCGCAGCGTTGAGTCGATTGTTGACAGGTTAGTACATGTTTCTTGGTAAAATTTTTAACCGTGAGCACATTTTTAAGTGCAGTAAAACACAATGAAGCGAAGAAGTGTTCCTCGTCATGCCGCCATGAGATACCATTTTCAACAAACTCTAACTCCAACAAGTGAAGAAGACAAAGTTGAAGATCCCTTTGCGTGTAGTTCCAGTGATGACAAAAACTATATGCCCCAAACTCGCCAAACAAGCGAATCGTCAGATGTTGAATGCGACACCAACCGCAATGTGATGGCACCAACACCAACTGATCACGATATGCCCTCAACTTCCAGTTCAAAATCATCTGCAGTTGCAGTTTTGAAATCAAGAAGTCGATCCCTTGGTGAACCCAGCAAGCGTTTGCAAAAGTATTTTGAAATTAAAACGGTGTTACATAATGATAAAGTGGGAACATGCAGTATTTGTAAGAAACAAATTAAAATGAAAAAATTCTGACAACACTGGATTAAAATGGCATTTGCATGCACGGCATAACAAACAATATCTGGAATTATTTCCTCCGTCTAATATTGACAAAGATCCTCAACAACGAAGCATAACCCAAATGTTTTCTTCAAAGACCCAGGTAGATAATTGCTAAATTCTATTATTACTATTACAGTTACTCTGTGACACTCAGATTTATTTTGTTTTTGTATGCCTAAGTATATAAATCAGCTACCGTAATATCGGGTTATTTTGCATCATGTTTTTGACTTTAATGTTGTTATATCCTGTGTAAAAAAGTCTTAATAGTAATTTTTGCTTTTTCGGAGTATTGACAGCAATTGTATAGATAATCGCCCATTAAAGTTAGATTTTAACTACATACTGTTTGATGACTAATGCTTAAATTCTTGGTACAACATGTATGTTGTTTTGACAAATTAAAAAGACACTCTACTACTACTACTCTGACCAAAAATATACTTTTACAGCAGTGGTGCAATTACCCGCATTTGTGCAAAGTAACCACACTCTACGGTATTTATTTTATATGCCTAAGCAATAAAATAACATATTTATTTTGAGAATCAAATCAAAATCAAGTAATCAGGTTTTATATGACGTTTAAACAAAATATTATTTATTTTCAGGAGGATATGGTCGATAAGACGTCCTCAGTGAGTCACAAACCAACAAAAACTGGACGACATGTTAGTTGAATGGCCAACATACTGGCAGAGATATAGCCAATGTGTTCTACAGTTCTCTGAAAAAGGATGTCTTACTCGAGAAAAGAAAAGGAATCACTGTAGATAATATATCAGCTAATACTACATTTTTATCCGAACTTTCAAATATTATAAACGCATGGCGACGGCGAGATTTTCAATACGGAAGATCAACATTTTCGTTGCTTTGCTCACATATTAAATTTGGCGGTACAAGATATGGAAGTACTCACAGTTGATGATGATGAAGACGATGAGTTATCCAAAAGTGACGAAGAGGAAGCTAGTAATGAAAATTGTCCTGTTGTTTCTAAAATACTATCTTTGTTCATCAAGATTAGACGGTCCGAACAGTGGCTGATAAAATTAAAAAATTGTTCCGACTTAACTAATATAAAAATTATGTCGCTTACAATTGATGTTTCGACGCGATGGAACTCAACTTTAGACATGATAAAAATTGCATTGAAAATGCAGCCAGCACTAAACGCACTTTGCGATAATAATGAAAAATTAAAAGTGTTACGCATAAGTGATGTAGAATGGGCTTTGCTAAAACAAATCTGTGGATATTTACAACATTTTAAAGTTCTTTCTACAACTCTTGGAGCAGAGAAATATGTAACGCTTCCATCAGTGGTCTTGGGCTTTAATATGTTAGTGGACAGATTAGAAATCCATATATAACAACTGAACAATAAATTAGATAGGTCACCAATCGATGAAAATATTCTGTTAGCTCTTTAAGGCGCTAAACTGTTAAAACATTACCGAAAGAGAAATTGGATTTATAGTGTGGTGTTGATTGCTGACCCCAGACATAAAGTTGAAACGTTCAAGCTGACTAACTGGGGTTGAGAAATGTTGGATAGTTCATTAAAGAAATTCGAAGAAATGTATAAAACATACTACGTTCCAAAAGCAAGAAGAAGTGCTGAAACTTCAAATTCTAGTTCCCAAGATGATATTAAAATGTCTGCAAGTGAAGAGGACGAAGACGCCATAAACGTGAATTCCCTATTCGAAAAAATTGTCTTAAATAACGAAAATTTTGATGGGAGTCAAGAATATTGCAGAAGAGAACTTGATGAATATCTCGCGGCTAAACGTGCCTGTAAAGAAGAAGACATACTTAATTGGTGGCGTACACACCAATCGACGTATCCAACAGTAGCCAAAATGTCCAGAGACCTACTTGCACCCCAGCTACATCTGTTTCAAGTTCGGGTAGAATAAGCATCGCATATTTATATTTCGAAAATTTTAAATTAGTTGAGAGATACGTTTAATTTTGTTTCGCTATTTTCCCCTGTATTTGGTTTAGATGTATGAACTGTAACGCATTTTTAATTTTAAAAAAAAATTAGCTTTTCTTTTTACATTGCATATTATGTTTTTCTTATATTACCTTACCTATACATATCATCTATAGTTTTTTGTTTTTGTTAACATTAGATTATCAAAATTGAAGTGTATTATTTAATATAACAATTTCCTCGAATTATAAATATATTGGCAGAATAGAAATTTTGAAAATGGGAAAATAAGTGGAACTGTAATCTGTTTTATCACAATCATCACTACATTTACTGATTTATTGAGTAGATAAGTATATCAAAACCTTCTTAATCTAAACTAATAGGAATACTTTACATTTTTATTGAAACTTTCTACTTACCTCATAATATCAGTGTGAATCAAAGTAAAAAATACATATTACCCAGTACTACTAGTTAATCTAGAGTCTTGATAATTGTCTAGAATTTTGTCAACTCTTGATCTAGAATAGAAAAGTTATATCTTGTCTTGAAATTTCAAGACATGACTCTTGCCAGTCTAGTCTTGATAATCTAGACAAGACAAGTCAAGAGTCTAGAAAGTCTAGATCTACACGGCATCACTACTGAAAATAAGGATGCTAGTGTTGACAACTTTAATAACTTATCTAACGATACTATAAACAGTACACCATATATTGCTAGTAAATCAAGTGACCATAGTAACTCAGACAATAGTGATAATACTAATACGGGAAGCTGGTCCACTATAGTCAAAAGGAAAAAACGTGCTACACATATTTAGTCATCGGTACCGCTGACAACGTTTCGCTAACAACTGCGCCGAAGAAAGCCTTTCTATACGTATCTAGTCTCCAACCAGATACTAAACCAGAGGATATTAGCAATTTTCTTAAATCCAGATTTCCGGAAGTACTGTGTGAAGCCGCCCCTTCCAAATACCCAGTCCACTACGCCTCATTCAAAGTAATGATAATTCTCTACAACTTTGACGAAGCCATGAGGACAGAGCTATGGCCAAGAGGAACATTTGTATCCAGGTTTTTTAAAAAAAGCACACACCAAACTAACAACAAAATAACCCCTACACGCTCTACTCATTGTGTAAATGAAAGCTATGATATGTTATCACTAACACCAAATAAAATCGACTTTATTACATCTGAATATTTTGTAACTAATAAAAATTAAAAAAATTTATGTATTAATGAAACTTGGTGCAATGATATAACAATTGAAAATGCACAGTTTCCTAATTTTGTTATACATGGATACTATAATAGAATTTCATTTAAAGGCGACGGTGTTGGATTTGGTGTCACGAAAGCATCTGTGCCACCAAAGTGGACCTCAATTAGTACTGTATTGATAAACAAATAGAAATATGTGGTGTTTCGCTCACATCAAAAACTAACACTGCACCCTCAAATATAATAATTATTCTAACATGTTATAGGTTTCCATATGGAGACTTTAATATTTTTTATAATACTATTCTTTCTGTTTTTAGAATATTTGTTCAAACCACACATTAATTTAATATTGACGGGCGACCTCAACTTTGATCCAGCCAGGGATGACAGGGACTTCATGTTACTGAGCTCGTCACTGTTATCCTTCAACTTGAGAAGCCTAGTAAACACACCCACAAGAGGAAAATAAAATTTAGATCACTTATTCACAAATTTGCCTTCGGACAATGTAAAAGTTGATCTTAACTTTTTATCTGATCATGCAACTTTATTTTACCAATAGAACTTGAATTTGGAATCGCTTCCTAATAAGGTTGGTATGAGTCGTAGATCATTTAATTTGAACAACGTTAATAATTTCATAAACATACTTGAGTCGGCCGATTGTAGTCCCGTTTATAATCAATCCAATATAAATGCTGGTTTTGACATTTTGTATCATAAATTTCTTTATTTTTTCGATGACTGTTTTCCCCATAAACAATTTAATAAGGTTTCTAACTTAAAGAAATGGGTCACAGATGATAACAAACAGTCAAGCTCAAAACTAAAGTCACTTCTCATTCTACAAAAATCCTACCCTCAACTAAAACCAATTTATTACAAGGAAAAAAAAAGCACATACTAAATTAGTCAAAGACGCCAAAAGAAACTATATTAAAAAAAGTATGGTTGACGCTAGCAATACGGCGAGGGGCCTGTGGTCCTTCATAAACCAATCTAAGTCAAAAAATACACCTAATAACATTAAACTACGCGTGGATAATAACCTAATTGAAAATCCTGAATTAATTGTCCAAAACTTTAATGATCACTTTAATAAGGCTCCTTACAATACTATATATATATATATATATATATATATATATATATATATATATATATATATATATATATATATATATATTTTCTTTTCTTTTTGATGTTTATTTTTGTTCCCATGAGTTCAAGTGTTCATAATTCAGTTTCACTTCTCTTTTTGTTATTATCTTTTTGTATTTTAACTGCAAATTTTTTCTTCTAATAAGTTTTGTGTGTAATTGTGTAATATATGATACAAAATGTCAAAACCAGCATTTATATTGGATTGATTATAAACGGGACTACAATCGGCTGACTCAAGTATGTTTATGAAATTATTAACGTTGTTCAAATTAAATGATCTACGACTCATACCAACCTTATTAGGAAGCGATTCCAAATTCAAGTTCTATTGGTAAAATAAAGTTGCATGATCAGATAAAAAGTTAAGATCAACTTTTACATTGTCCGAAGGCAAATTTGTGAATAAGTGATCTAAATTTTATTTTCCTCTTGTGGGTGTGTTTACTAGGCTTCTCAAGTTGAAGGATAACAGTGACGAGCTCAGTAACATGAAGTCCCTGTCATCCCTGGCTGGATCAAAGTTGAGGTCGCCCGTCAATATTAAATTAATGTGTGGTTTGAACAAATATTCTAAAAACAGAAAGAATAGTATTATAAAAAATATTAAAGTCTCCATATGGAAACCTATAACATGTTAGAATAATTATTATATTTGAGGGTGCAGTGTTAGTTTTTGATGTGAGCGAAACACCACATATTTCTATTTGTTTATCAATACAGTACTAATTGAGGTCCACTTTGGTGGCACAGATGCTTTCGTGACACCAAATCCAACACCGTCGCCTTTAAATGAAATTCTATTATAGTATCCATGTATAACAAAATTAGGAAACTGTGCATTTTCAATTGTTA
Source organism: Poecilus cupreus (assembly GCA_963942605.1). NCBI lineage: Eukaryota > Metazoa > Arthropoda > Insecta > Coleoptera > Carabidae > Poecilus > Poecilus cupreus. Next base: position 13,561,047 of record OZ012713.1, read on the forward strand.
TATCATTGCACCAAGTTTCATTAATACATAAATTTTTTTAATTTTTATTAGTTACAAAATATTCAGATGTAATAAAGTCGATTTTATTTGGTGTTAGTGATAACATATCATAGCTTTCATTTACACAATGAGTAGAGCGTGTAGGGGTTATTTTGTTGTTAGTTTGGTGTGTGCTTTTTTAAAAAACCTGGATACAAATGTTCCTCTTGGCCATAGCTCTGTCCTCATGGCTTCGTCAAAGTTGTAGAGAATTATCATCACTTTGAATGAGGCGTAGTGGACTGGGTATTTGGAAGGGGCGGCTTCACACAGTACTTCCGGAAATCTGGCTTTAAGAAAATTGCTAATATCCTCTGGTTTAGTATCTGGTTGGAGACTAGATACGTATAGAAAGGCTTTCTTCGGCGCAGTTGTTAGCGAAACGTTGTCAGCGGTACCGATGACTAAATATGTGTAGCACGTTTTTTCCTTTTGACTATAGTGGACCAGCTTCCCGTATTAGTATTATCACTATTGTCTGAGTTACTATGGTCACTTGATTTACTAGCAATATATGGTGTACTGTTTATAGTATCGTTAGATAAGTTATTAAAGTTGTCAACACTAGCATCCTTATTTTCAGTAGTGATGCCGTGTAGATCTAGACTTTCTAGACTCTTGACTTGTCTTGTCTAGATTATCAAGACTAGACTGGCAAGAGTCATGTCTTGAAATTTCAAGACAAGATATAACTTTTCTATTCTAGATCAAGAGTTGACAAAATTCTAGACAATTATCAAGACTCTAGATTAACTAGTAGTACTGGGTAATATGTATTTTTTACTTTGATTCACACTGATATTATGAGGTAAGTAGAAAGTTTCAATAAAAATGTAAAGTATTCCTATTAGTTTAGATTAAGAAGGTTTTGATATACTTATCTACTCAATAAATCAGTAAATGTAGTGATGATTGTGATAAAACAGATTACAGTTCCACTTATTTTATATATATATATATATATATATATATATATATATATATATATATATATATATATATATGATCCCAAATACACAGAAATCATCAGATTCAGGTATAAAAAACTCTCCAAACAGCATATTCCTGATACCCTTCGACGCATCGGAAGTACTCTCTCTAATCAATTCTAAACTAAAAAATAAAAATTCATCAGGACCGGATGAGGTTTCGAGCTCCTTGATAAAGAAGGTCCTATCTGCTATTATTATACCAATCACGTTTCTAATAAATCTATCCTTAAGTTTTGGTGTATTCCCTGATAGTCTCAAGCTAAGTAAAATTACTCCTATATTTAAAAAAGGTGAGAAAGATAACATAAACAACTACAGGCCGGTGGCCCAAACGTCCGTATTCTCAAAGTTATTTGAATATTGCTTTTTACATAGATTCATCTGTAAATATAACGTCTTAAATGGTAGTCAGTACGGTTTCAGACCTAATATGTTAACTACAGGTGCTATTTGAAATCTTTTTGATGAAATTGTCTATAAAATTGAAGAAAAACAAACAGTCGTGGGTATGTTCTGTAATATATCTAAAGCCTTTGACTGTCTCGATCATGCAAAGCTCTTAGTTAAACTAAATTCTTATGGCATTCGTGGTTCAGCACACAATTAGATCAACAGCTTTTTGAGCAAACGCACGCACTTTGCATCTTAAAAATTCAAAAATGAAAACAATTTTAATCAAGAAGCAATTTCAGATATACTAGAAACGAACATCGGGGCGCCGCAAGGTACAGTCTTAGCTCCCATCTTATTTCTATTTTTTGTAAATGATTTACGGGGATGTCGGGGAAGATACCACAATTATACAATATGCCGACGACACATCCGTGATTATTTCAGGCAGGAATCTGATTGAGGTTGAGCATAGTTGTGAGGCTAACATGAGTTCACTTTCACAGTGGTTTAATGTAAATAACGTATTTCTTAATGGTGCTAAAACCATCATTATGCAATTTAGAAATTACCAAAACATTGATGTCATAAATTTCGACATTCGTGTCAATGGACAAACTGTAAATATATCTAATAAAACCAGGAAACAATTATCTCATCAGTTAATCGATCCTGTTATTTACTACGGTATTTGATAAACTATCTCAATCTCAGTCAGATATAAGAATAGCATATTTTGCACTAATAGAATCTCGCCTCAGATACGCAATACATCTGTGGGGTGCTTCCTCGTGCACCTCCCACGGCTTCATTGCGCTTCGCTGTATTGCCGGTGTCAGTAATATTTAGTCATGTAAAAATCTCTTCTCTACTTATGAAATAATGACTAATTGATTTATACATTTTCGAAATGGGTAGTTATATATTTAAAAACAAAACTAAATTTACCGTTAACGAAAACGTTCATACGTTTGATACTAGAAATAAAGGGCAATTCAGAATTCCAGTTGTTAGGAATAAGTTAATGGCCATAACTCATAACGTTATTGGACTGAAGATATTTAATGCTCCACCGACTCATATCTCCGAACTTGAAACTCTCTCTAAATTTAAAAATAAATTGAAAGTTTTCTTGTTAGAAAATAACTTTTACACAATACAAGAGTATTTAGAATTCACAACAAAATAACCTGTCTTGTCGGTTTGGTTCGGGGTTGAAGGCTCCCATCAATTTTGATTTATATAGTGTGTTATGTGTATATAGATATGTATTTTATTATTATTACTTTACATTTTCTACCATGTTGTATACATGCAAACAGAAATAAAAGATACATTAACATTGACATCAATAAAACTTTGTGTTCAGATCACTCAGTTCGTTCTAAATTATTATAATAATATTGTGATGACTTTCATTTATTCTGGATATTTATTAGTTTCAATAAACGCACAAAGTGTGACGTCAAAGTCATGTCTTTTGGAAGGAATTATATTCTTTCATTTCGACTGAACCTATCCCGATTCGCCCAGCATTGATAGCTACTTCGTATTATGAAAACTTATGGGGTTACATTTATTTATAATAAACACAACGTATGCGACGATTAATAGAAATAGTTTTATACTAGACGATTGTATTGTTACAATATTACACTTTGTAAAAACTATATAATTGACACGGGAATGTTTACACAAACTCAATCCGTGACAAACAGAAATTTATCCGGTAAAATTAAAAGCTTTTGTTTAATTACAATAGAACAAAAAATGTTAGTAGCTGTTTAGAACACAATGAAGCGGTGATAAACAATACGTTTTTCTACTAAAGCTAGATTTACAAAAACTTACTCAAAAAGTAAATTATGATGATCAATGCAGTCGATAATTTCTTTCGTATTTTCTTTTATGCTTCTTTTCTGATTTAATAACAACAATTTGCACTTCATTATCTTAAACTGTCCTATCACTGATGCAATTAAAGCAATATAAATACAGTCTATTGTATTCAATCCGCTAAAAACTGCTATAGTTATATTTGTTACTTGAAATGAAAATAGAATATGATGTCCGATTGCAGACCTACGCGAAATAGATTAATGTACTTTTATGTGTATTTTGAACACATTCCGTTTCATTTTAACGGTCTGTGTAAAATAAAAGGTCCGTTTATTCATTTTTCTTATTCTAAACAACAATTCAGTGTTTCCAATACACGGAATTCCGTTAATTATCTCCGTTTACTTGTTCATTCTAACGGGTGCTGTTTAAGTGACGTTAACCAAAATATTTTGAACGTTCTGAAATAATTTTTTTCTAAATGGCATTTTTTGGTATATTAGGCATTTTATTTGCAAATGAAATGCAAGAAGATGAACAAAGGTAATTATTATATCGATTCTACTTCAGATAAAGTATTTAATAATTAATTCAAACAGTTTTTTGGAGGTCCGTTGCCTTCTTCTTATATTTATGTTCTCCATTATGTTTGTTTTTAAATTTAATAAATATGTACGCAAATAAGCAAAAAAGTTATTCAAATTGACAACATAATTTACAAACAGTAAGAAATTAAATTACTGTTGTAACCTTAACTTAAAAAGATAATATAGGTAAAATGATACGAAAAAATTATTTCTAGTAAAAAATATTATATAATATATTATTTTTAAATAAATAAATAGATTTGAAACTTTATTTTGACATATTATATGTGACATTATATTTTAAGTGATATATTATTAGTAACACTGCTAATTCTGGCAGCAAGCAAATAACGGTCACCGTTAAAAATTTTGTTTTTAACGGATCCCATAACATGACTTGTTCTGAATAGCATATTTTATCGAATCCGTAAAAAAATATTTTTAACGGTGACCGTTTATATTTTAACTTTTAACGGAATGTGTTCAGAATACACTATATGTTAAATGTCCTAAAATACATATATTTTATATTCCTACCTGTTCCAGTCCTTAAGGCTTGCAGGTAGCCAGATGTTCATAGGGAAGTTCTCCTTTCCTCGAAGGTAAGCATTGACGTAAATGCCAAGTAATGTTGCAGCAGGACATATCACGTAACAGTGTGCAGCCAGTTTAGCAACATTGTATACTCTTTGGATATCTGACCGCTCTGATTTTAAAAGAATATCCAATGACCAGAACTTGTACTCTGTTAAGTTTATTAATTTTATAAAAGATCGATGTTTCGCAACTAGGGTCGATAATTTTATTACTGTCTAAGATAAAAAATTAATCTGTACCTATTTGTTTATTTAGTCATCAAAAAATATTATTTAACTCACCTGCCACAATCCGAAAAACATTACAATATTATACATTGTAAATCCGAAATCTTTATGAGTATTTGTAAACAAGAATATTCCATTAAGTACAAAAATTATACATGTTACGATCCATACCGAAAATCCAAGAATTATTCTAAATTTGGTTCTGTTTCTTGGGTTATAACCACCCCAATTCATTTGTAATAATACGTTATTAATTAAGCTCATAGGTGTCACCTACGTAGAGAAAATAATATTATTAAATGCTATATGCTATTATTATCATTAATTTAAGCACTATCGTTTTTAATATTAAGAAAAATTCCTATATTTTATAAGTACAGCTGGCTTCGAAGTTTTTTTTTTGCAAGCTTGGCAGGTATTGTCCAAAATAAGCTAGATCACTTCTAAGCTTCAATAGATCTAAATACAATATGTATGTATCTGAAAAAACGGATTCCTCCTTAACTTTTTCTTCATGTAAAAGTTTCATTATATTAAATATACTTATTTGGTGACAGGTAGAATTTTTTTTATAAGGTCAGGTAGGAATCTAAAATTGTTTTACTAAAATAAAAACCGCCATTTTTTTCTCTCTTCAACGATGTATTATCTTTCATAAGTTAATATGAAGAAATTCGAAATAAATAAGATAATTGACAAATATCACAAATTAATAATGACCGGAAGGATTAAAGGCAATTTAGTTCTGTGGTATACACTTTTTTTGCACTTCCAACTCTCGTTTCAGCAATAGATTATAAATAATAATTAATTTTAAAGGATTTAAAATACATATTGGTATGTTAAAAATGGATGGCTTTGATAACAACGATAACACTATTAAAAAAAAGTAATAATTTGTGTTTAGTTTGAGTGACGTTTCATTATGGTTAATTTAATTTGAAGAAGCCACAATGAAAATACTGGAGATAAAATATAGAAAAATAATTATTTTAATCTTTATTTCAACCCAAATTTCAATATAAAAAAAATAAGTTATATATAATTTAGATATATTTAATACATGATACCCATTATAAAATAAGTGTATGATTAATGTGGCTGAATATCCGTACGGACAAAGGTCTCCCCCAGCCTCTTCCATTCGTTTCGGTCTCTTGCTTTCCTTTGCCACGTGGGTCCTGCAGTTGCTTTTAGGTCATCTGCCCATCGCTTTCTTTGTCTCCCTATTGCTCTTTTATTGCCTAGTGGAATCCATTCTATTATATCTTTAGTTCAGTTATTTTACTTCTCAGGATATGGCCCGCCAAGCTCCATTCAAGAACTTTATTGTAGTAATGATATCATTTACTTTGGTCCTGCTTTTTATTTCTTGTAAAGTCACTTTATCTTTCCAGGTTATACTTAACATGCTGCGTTCCATTCTATTTTGGCAGGTTCTAATTTTATTTAATAATTTATTTGTCATTGTCCATGTTTGGCATCCGTACGTAATAGTTGGACTTACACACATATCGAAAGGTTCACTTTTGATAGCTTGGAAGAAATAGAGTATGTCTACTCTATTTCTTCATAATTTTTGCTTCGGTTGAATAGGTCTTGCGACAGAGGTGTAATAACTGCTGTGTTATATTGGTATAATATCGAAAGGTTCACTTTTGATAGCTTGGAAGAAATAGAGTATGTCTCAGAATACATACATATATATATATATATATATATATATATATATATATATATATATAATTATATATATATATATATATATATATATATATATATATATATATATATATATATATAACTTAAAGTTTTATTTATAGTCGCTGTGTTTTTAAAAACTTTTATTTTGTTACCAACAAAAGTACAATTTAAATTCAGATGTTTTCCGTTTAACAGTTCGACTAAGACTAAATACAATATAACATAAAATATTCTAAGACAACTACAATCTTATCTAATTATTCTAAAAGGGGTGTCATGTTGCACCGTGGGGCAGTGCTGACGGTGCGGTTCCCATCTTCTGGAGCGATGTAACTCCTCCCTCCTTAGAACAAAGCTCCCCCGGGAAGTTGAGATTCTTCTGGTTCGGCTTGGTGGTTCTGTTGATTTCGTTGAACCAATTTTGCAGTTAAACGTTTACATGAAACATAAATAATTGTTATAACTATTCCAAAGTATAATAATATTGTCCAAATGTTAAGTGAATAATATCTCGTTAAGTTATGTTTAATTATTGTAGGAGTGTGGATTGGAATATCTTCAAGTTTAATTTTCTTTAATTTAATGGTTATGTTTGATATTTTATTTTCACTAAGTTTGAAATTTAGTTTTGGTAATATTAAAAGTGTTCCAGATGTCTTCTCCAAATAATTTAATGTTTTTTGTTTAAATATAATCACACACTTATTTCCTTTTATTAGGTATACACCCACTAATGTTTTAATGTTTGTGTTATCCAGGCACTGGACCGTGATTCTTTCTTCTTCTGGAAATATTCCCAAGTATTGGTTAATTTCGGGAATGATTTCGATGTGGTTTTTATTGATTTCTAATTTTGTGAAATGGCATTGGCTTGAGTTTCCCTTGAGCAGGATGTCTTCTTCACAGGACGGGTTGAAATGAGCGTGAAACTCATTTGGGCACTGGTATACTCTGCTTTTAGTACACATGCTACTTAGAGGCTTTATTTCATTATCTTTCGATTTTAAAAAGTAATTAACGTCAGGTATTACAGTAACGAATTCTGACTCATACCTAGTAGGTAATGGATGCAAATAATATAAATCAAAATCCTTTTCGAAATTTATTGGAATTGAAATAAAATAAATTATTTGTGCGTTTTCAATTTTACAATTTACTTTTAATAATGACTCATAATCCAACATATTTTCTAACTTTGGTTCAAAAGGTAATTGTCCTTGATAATAATGCGATATTCTATATAATTCTGATAACTGCTGTTCGGGATTTATGATAGAGGGGTGCAATGTCCTCATCTTACAAAATGTTATTGAGTTTTCAATATCTTGAACAATATTCAAGATTGTACTATAAAGTGTTATTAATTGATTATACAGGTCTTTTACGAAAAGATTAAGATTAAGGTTTAATAATTTATTCAAATGTTCAATTTTTTCTTTTAAAATAAATTCGTTATGCCGAATGTTTTGAATTGTTGTGTTAAAATTTCTTATTAATTTATTATTAACAGAATATGCCAGTTTTAATTGATTTTCAAGGTGATATTGGTTTTCTTCTAAATGTTTCAAAATTTGATTATATCTTTTGCCATCTTCTGCGTCCAAATTTCCTGTTATTTGTTTAAATATGGTCCCCAGGCCATCTATAAGGCCACGTTTACTTCTTGATTTTGAATAAAGTGTCATTCGATTTAGTTTTTCAACGATATTTCCACGAACATATTCCAAAATTTTATTATTATTTTCAAACTCAGTTAGTTGAGTGGTTTTATTAGCCACGTTTAGTTTTAGAAGATTATATTGTTTGTTTAAGTTGTTGAATTCATTTAAGAGTGGGTTTAGGTCGTAATAGTGTACAAATGTGTGTTGAAGTTTTTCTAATTTTGCGGGTCCCAAGTTTATTGGCAGAATGCCTCTGTTCTCCGTTATGTTTATTATTTCGGATCCATAGCAGAACCCGAACAACCTGGAAGATTTTTAAATTTATTAGTAAATTTTTTAGGTTTTTTAATATTTGAGAGGTGAATATTTTCAGCTGTATTACCGTGTCTTTCATTTAATTTTGCGGTTTTTAATTTCGGGTTTACGCTTTTAACTATTTCTGCTTTATATTTATTACGCGTCTTTTGTTGTTTTTGACGATTTTTTACATATACTCGTTCTGGGATTTCCGGTAATTCATCGCGGTCTTCGTTATGTTTATTTATAATTTTTTCTTTATGATGTAATTTTTCATTTATTTTTTTATACAATAATTTCATTTTATCTTTATGATGAGATATATAATTATTTACTAATTGTTTATCAATTTCAATATTAAATGGGGAATTTATGTCTAGGTGACCAAGTGTTATTTCAAATGGTTTCAACTTAGTGACGGAATGTATTGTGTTATTGTAGGCTAAAAGCGCATAATTTACTTTTGTCTCTATAGCTTCTTTTTTGTATTCGTCTTGATTGCTAAACAATCTTATATGTTCTATTAAAGTTGAATGGAATCTCTCAATGATGCCGTTAGATTCAGGATGTTGTGAACTAACGAAATGAATTTTTACTTTATGTAATTCTAATAATTCTCTAACTAGAGAGTTTTTAAATTCCAAGCCGTTATCTGAAATGATTGTGTCTGGTACACCGTGGTGAGTAAAGAATTTTATTAAATTATTTACAATTTCTATCCCTTGTGCTGAATTTAATCTGTATGCTTGAGCATACTTAGAGAATGAATCTACTACTGTAAGAAATTTTACTTTTTCTAATGTAATGCTATCTACATGAATAATTTCAAAGGGTTTCGTAGGTGTGGGAGTAATGTTAAATTTCAATTTTAACGGTTTTCTATCATATTTAGTTAACTGACAGATTTCACAGTTATTTATATAAGATTGGATGAGTGTTCTCTGTTTTGGCCAGTAATATTGTTGTTTGATTCGAGCTAATGTCTCATCAAGTCCGCGGTGGTTGGTTTTTCCTTCGTGATAGTTCTGAATTAGTTGAATCACTTCATCTTCGTCGTATACGTCTGTTAACATTCTTGTACATTTTACAAATTTTATACTAGAATTTTTGAAATATGTTTGAAGTACTCTACTGAATTTTTCATACAACTCATTTTTAAAATATAAATGATATTTAACTTTAGGTACAATAAATTCCTTAATAAATTTAATCATTTCTGACTCAGGGTTTGTTTTAGAAAATTGTACTAAGAATCTTTGTTTATTCTCATGAATTTTTAAAATTTTAGGATCACTGGGGCTATGTTCAACTTCTGATATTATAATTTGATTTTTTCCATAATTTACTGCACTTTCAATTATTGGTATACCAATAATTGGGTCTTCTAAATTTGAATGTATAGTATTGTCACTATCATCATCGTCGTCTTGAACTTGAGTTTTCTTGTCTACTTCTACTATTAGGGACTCGTTGTCGTTCGGTATATTATTTTTATCTTTTGCAAGTTGTTGATTAAAGTCATCCATATATTTAAAGAATGCGTCACAATCATTAGTTTCGTTAGCATTAAGTTCATAATCTGGTATTTTATTGTCAATTGGTTTTTTATAAACAGTGATCATTATATCAGTATTTTTAAAAATAAATTCTAACATTGATTTTACATTTGACCATTGTAATAAATCTTTACCACATCCTAATTTTGGGATATTTAAATTTTTTATTTTATGTTTTTGACAAAATATTTTTAAATTTAAAAGTGTATAAAACATATCCTGATTTGATGGCTTATTATAATGATTAATTTTTGATATTAAATAAATTATAAATCTGGTTTTACTTTTTAAGTAAACTAAATTATATAATTCAGGATTTTGAGCTTTTAATTTATGTAAATTTTGAAATTTTTCTCTAAATTGTTTAGCGATACCACGAAACATTTCCAAATCTTTACTAACACAATGAGCAAGACTCTCATCGTGAGGTGCGTTAAAAAGATCACCTTCTACTTCAAAGATTTTATAATCACTAGGTAAATTATTTTGTTTACTTTCTAAGTACATTTGGTACTGAGCAAGAGGTGATTCTGTTTCTAAATTTTCAGGGGAATTTTGAATAAGTGTTTCGTTATTTTGTGGTATACGGCTCAAAGCGTCGGCATTTGTATTTAATTTACCTTTTTTATATACGATTTCATAATCGAATTCCTCCAATTTTAAACGCCATCTAATTAATTTTTGACTACACTGTTTCAATGAAAAAGCCATTGTAGAGGTTTGTGGTCTGTAAAAATTTTAAATTTCCGTCCAAATATATAGGGCCGGAAGTATTGTGTCGCCCAAACAATAGATAAAAGTTCTTTCTCTATTGTTGAGTAGTTCATTTCAGTTGTATTTAAAGTTCTACTTGCATATGCAATGGGAAGGTCATTACCTAGGCTGCCTTGCGATAACACGGCGCCAATCGCAACATTGCTTGCGTCGCAGGTTAAGTTGAATTCTTTCGTGAAATCAGGGTATTGTAAGATTGGTTCATTTATTAAAAGATTTTTACAAGTTTCAAAACATTTAATATAATCGGGATCGTCAATGTTTATAGTAGCGTCCTTTTTTAAGCATTTAGTGAGAGGTTTAGTGATTCGAGCAAAGTCTTTTATGAATTTTCTGTAATAACCGAGGAGTCCTAAAAAGCCTTTTATTTGTTTCGGGGTTTTCGGAATCGGATAATTTTGAATAGCTACAATTTTATCAGGGTTTGGCTTTACGCCATTAGGGGTAACAATATGACCTAAATAAGCCACTTCTTTTTGTAAAAATTCTGATTTATCTAATTGTATTTTAAAATTTGATTTTCTCAATCGGTCAAAAACTAATTTTAAATTATTAATATGTTCCTGAAGGCTAGTGCTAAAAATAATAATATCATCTAGGTAAACCAAGCATTTGTTATTAGTTAAACCTCTTAGAATATTATCCATTACGCGCTGGAAAGTAGCGGGGGCATTTTTTAAGCCAAACGGCATACGTAGAAATTCGTAGTGCCCATCTTCTGTATTGAATGCTGTTTTTTCTATATCTATTTCATTCATTTCGATCTGGTGGAAGCCAGATGCTAAGTCCAGGGTGGTGAAATACTGACATCGTCCTAATTTATCTAATAAGTCAGTTATGTTCGGTATCGGGTATTTATCGTCAATTGTTTTATCATTCAACTTACGGTAATCTATGACTATACGCCACTTTCTTTTTCCAGAGGCGTCTAGTTTTTTAGGCACGATCCAAATCGGTGACGACCATGGTGAACATGATGGTCTTATGATATTTTGATCAAGCATGTT